>JAUCNQ010045228.1:0-13072 GCA_032352715.1 Bougainvillia muscus | reverse complement strand
TTGTTTTTATTACTTTTAGAAAGATATGTTGTGTTTATTGAAATCGTTGTTTTTATTTTTTTGCACACTAGATTTTTGCATAATTTTATAGGCCCCCCTCCCGTTTAACCCCCCCCCCCCCTCCCGAATAAGCCCCCTCCCCTAAAACTTATTTTGACAAATAAGCCCCCGGGGGCTTAATGGATCATTTACGGTACTAAATTTTTAACACTCATTTCGCTACAGTCATCGAGGATACTATGTTAAAGGAAATAATGGCACGGGATTCCAATAAAACTGTCAGTGGTTCAATTCCTACTAAGATATTAAAAACCGCCTCTGTTATTAGTGCACAAGTTCTAACTAGTTGTTATAACAGTTCAACATCTCCTGTTCGCAAAATGGCTGCCTATGGTTTCGGTAGGAAGACATTAAAACTTCTCTACATTTACTTAAAGAGCTTCATGAATGATTTTTTTAAGCTATAATATTTCTCTAGGTTGCTTAGATGACCTCTTATGAGAAAGACACAAATTATCAAATTTTTATGGCTTCCCTTAAGAAAAAAACGTCAAAAAATCCGATTTTTTTATACTTCCAAGCCAAGATCACCGTGACTTAGGACAAAATAAAGACTATAACTTATTAAGCTATAATGATCAGTGCAAGGTACTTAGATACCCGAAAATCTCTTATGAGTCAAAAACATCTTGGAAAAAGTGTCTTTGCGCATATTTATATACTAAGTATGAAAGAGACATTTCTTTTGTACAAAAATTGCTACGAATTTCTATACAATTTCTATACGAAATTAATTTCAAATTTCCTTAACCCTTTCCTTGAAATGGTCAAACGCACTTTAACAATCCTGAAGCATATGTTACAGGATTGTAATATATAGTATGTTGGTAAAGGGTTAACCCTATTTCTCCTGGAGAAATATGCCCCTCCCCTCTCAGAATGGTTTTAATAACTTTTGAAGCAGTATCTCGTAGCAGTTGTTTTCATTTTAAATGATCATAAAATCTAAGTTTCTCTGCTCTTAATTTACTCAAATATAATTTTTGGTCGTTACGCCTCCATAGTGTTTCACTATTTGTAACGTGCCTGTGTTTTAACAGACATTAATCATCATAACATACAAGGAATACTGTGCTCTGTTTGCCGAGCTTATCTCACACGGCTTCTGTTTTTTCTCACGAACGAGCATTGTATTATACTACATTTTTTTAAGTTAAACACGAAATATATATATATTGATATATTGATATATTGATATTGAGTTGATACATTGTCACTTTTAGCATAAATTAATTTTAGCGTGGTTTGGAAAAGTTTCATACCTATTGCACAACGGAAGTTACAGTCAATCAAAGTTACGGTTAATTACAGGCAAATCCTTACAAATTTTGAACAAGCATGAATCCAGTTTGAAATGACTTTAGGCGTTGAAACTTTGCATGTAGATTACCTGCCGCAAATTGATTCATATTCAGTATACCAAACCACGTGACTAATTGTATGACGACATATACAGTTATTACGTCATTCCTAGCACTTCCGCCTTGCGAAATTTTCCGATAAATATTGCTGACGTCAGCAAAAAACCATGACGGCAGCATAAAAAAGATTGTTGTATTAGAAATTACTTATTGAGTACTATATCTTGCTAAGATTCAACTTCTAACAGTTACCCTGATAGAAGTTAGGTAGTGGGGCAAATATGCCGCCCCCCAGGGGAAATAAGTTATTGCGGGACCCTAGTAGAAACATGGTTAACCCTATTAGGCCTAGGGTATTTTGGGGCTGTCAAGGAATAGGGGGGGGGGCGGATTCCGCCCCCTCCATAACTTTTGAAGTATGCATTCCCAAAATATAAAACATGGCACAGTTATATCTCACATTGATACAAACATTTTGACGTCAATATTTTTTAGATGACGTCATTATTACGTCAGTGACGTCATAAAATCCCCGAAAAAAATGTACTTTGATTAAAGTCTGATAAAACCCAATGCGATTGAGTTTTGAAGGTTCTGTTTGTGTTAAAGTGTGTAATAGTAATAAATCTTCCAAAATATTTGGTTTATAAGCACCGGATTGCCGGGAAAATACCGGAAAAATTACCGGATTTTCCGCAATTTACCGGAAAAAGCAAAAAAACCCGGAAAAATCGTCGGAAAATCGGAAAATTCTGATATAATCTATAAGATTTTATTAAATACTACAACTGTGCAATGTCTCAAGTGAAATAAGGTATTCAATAAAAAGATATTATCATTTGTTCATATTGTTATTTTATAGGGATATGACTGTAATTTTATGGGTGGTTCCGACTAATAGCCAATAACTTCTAAAGTAAACATGGAAATTAAATACAAATTTGTGAAAATGTGGGAAAGGAAATTATATTAATAGTTACCAAGTTGCAATATCTAGTTTTGTCGGCAAGGAAAGTTATCAAAAAAAGTTCGCCCCCCTCCCCTCCCCTAGGCCTAATAGGGTTAGACTAAGTGTAAGCATACCTTTTGCATCATTTCTGATTATGTGTAATTAGTTTTGCTCGGATACCTTGTTGTTGTACCTGTTGTTGCTTACTTTCCAAACATAACAAAGCTTTCTCTTGAATATATCTGTCATTTGGAGCATCTGCAATATTTTTATTCGCTAATTTTTCTTAGGTAATTTTATATATCTAAATAAAATATCCTGAAAGGTAAAGTTTGTTTTTACTGATCATGTTGAGACCAATACAGATTAGATGGCAATCTTCTGTGTTCTTAGCGTTTAGCCGGATACTGACCTAAAAATTGCCGTCAAGTGGTAGACTGCTTGTGTTTTATCATAAAAGAAACTGGAGAACGCTTGGGTTGCTGACGGATTGCCTTGACTGTCGTCTAACTGCTATCAAATCGAACATCTACAGATTTTCAATTTATCCCGTAGTTTTCCTTTTCCATGTCGCTGAAGCTGGGAGAGATGACAATTAAAATCACTTTATATTCACGGCGATACCTCAACTTTCACGTTCAATTTTATAATTCTACGACTTTCTACAACAAAAGTCAGTCTGTTTAAAACAGACTGATTATTGTTGTTCACTGTAAAATAAATGTATTTACACTGCAATGACTTCCTGAGACGGAACTTTTAGTTCGGTTCTCAACCTAAAAATTGCCGTCCCCAGGAGGCAGCTTAGGATTTTATCATAACAGACACTGAAGACCGCTTGGGATGCCGACCGACTGACTTGACTGTCGTCCGACTGGTAATAACTAACATCTTTCAGATTTGCAACATTCCCTGTGGTTTTCCTTTTCCATGTCGCAAATATCATCTTTAGATATTGCAAACATATGAAGCTACGAAAGAGAGAGAGAGAAGACAGAGAGATGAAAACTATTAATTCAACTTACTTAGTTTTATGTTTCTTTATTATATCTTTCTCTGTTTTACGTCTTGTTCTATTAGTCATTTTTGCTGCTTGTCCCCACAGTCTGATCGAGTTTGCGTGTTTTCTTTCTTGATTTTGATCTTATATCATAACATCACTCTCACTTTCTTCGTGTTTCTCTTCGTCCCTAAAGTCTAATCGAGTTTGCTTGTTTTCTTTCTTTTCTTTAATGGTTATGTTCTTTCAAAGACGTTCTGTTATAAACCTTGCTTCTTCATATATTCATTTGTCTTGTCTTTCTCCGTTTTATGTTACGTTTTAGGTACGTCTTACCTTTCCTCTTTCTTTTTACCGAATGTTGTTGTTCAAATTAATGTATCGTCAATGCAATGACTTCCATCATCTTTCCATGCAGTAAAATTCTTCGCAAATCTTGGCAATGTGTTGGTTTCAATTTACGTCAGTTTTGCAAAGACCAATCATTTTCCCGCGATTGTTACTGTTTTTTTAAGAATCGATGCCACATAGCAGACGATACTGGGCCTCATTTTCGAAAACAGTCCCTTTGTCGTCGACGCTTAAATTAATCTAGGTAAGACGTGGTGATGTTGTCGACAAAGTATGCTTCTGGTATTATTATATAGATAAGAAAGCTTTCTGCAAAAGTTCAAGGGCATACCATTTGGTCTTTAAAATTTACCGGTCATTATTTGGAACCACCTATAAAACATTTTCGTAGTAAACCCTTGTAAATTTTTAAAGATATAACTTAACAAGGAATGAAGATAACGACTCCAAACTTTGCATACTAGTTTGCAAAGTTATTTATCGTCCTCTTTCAAAGAGATTGTTTTTACAGGGCCTGTAAACTTAGTAGACAACATCGGTTTGCAGGTATCCCAGAAAGATTTCTTCTTATACGATTGACCCGTACATACTTTCTGGAAAAACAACCTCTTTGCTTTTCGGTTTGTTTAAGTTGACCACTAGATTTTTCTGTCTCCTATAGGCTAAGATGTCAGTCAGTTTCCCAGTAGTATTTGCAATGTTCTTCAACTTTCACCTGCCCATTATCGCCTTCCGTAACGATCTTGATACATGTGGTTAGTGATTTCCTCTAAGCACTTTTGTTTTGAGAGGAGCATGATGATCAAGGGTTTCAGTAAACTCCCTAAAAAGGTCAGGAAAATTGTCTTTGGCTTTGCTTAGATTTTTGTGCAAGGTCGTTTCGGAAAGCTTATTTTGAAAATATTTTATACGAGCGATACGTGATTTTCTGCGGTGGTGTGCAGTTGAATGTAGTTTTCATCATAGTGTAAAGCATGTGATAGTGATCACTTACACCAGTCTCATAAGATCCATTATGTTGAAAACAATCTTTTTTGTTAGTTAGTATAAGGTCTGTAGATCTTCCCTGTGTCGATTTAAAACAAGTAGCCTCAGTAATATATAATAATCATGTCAGAAGCTAAACAATTGAAGTCACCAATTAAAAGAACGTTTGAGTAGTTACTAGCATAATAGTCTAAGATATTAGAAACATTGTCAAGAAAATAGTTTTAATGCTAGGTCAGGCGGCTTATAAAGTGTTATTAAAAGCCACTTTTATTTCCGAAGATTTATCTCAATAGGAAGAACTTGGATATCATTTGGAAAGGCTTTGCTTGTTAGCAATTTTGAGGGTAGATTAGATCTAATGAAAGTCAGAAGCCACCATTTCTACAACTTCTATCCAGCCTATAAGGCTTGTAAAAACCAGGTAGAAGAAATTGACCTTCTGGAAAACTTGAATCAAGATTTGTTTCACCAATGTTTAGGATATCAACATAAGGCCCAACGAGAGCGTTAAGCTCCTCCAATTTGTTTCTGATTGAATTAACATTTATATAAGAAAATAGGACGTTCTTCGGGTGCGATGTCTTCAACACGTTTAAAGGGTTTACAGATTCAGATATGCAGCTCGGTTCTGCGTTTGTTACTATTTCAAACAGTAAATTTTTGATAAAGACAGCAAAATTCTCTGTAAGAATCTGAGTTCCTTCGCAACTGAGTTTTTTCATAATAGAATTCACTTCGTTAACACGTTTACTGAATTTATCACTTCTGGAGATAAGACCCGATACCAAGAATGCAGTTTCCATATGCTCATTTGATAAACAACTATATCAATTACATATCCAGCCAATACCTCAGAATTTTCTTGTTTTTTCAGATCGTTATTTCCGACATGTATTATCATGAGTTCAGGTTTTTGTTCGTGTACATCCCTGAAAGATAGCTTTACGTAGTCTCTGATAGCCTTAAAGGTTGCACTAGAGAACGATTTATATATTACTCTGGTGTCATTTGGCATCGGTGTAAGACGCAATGCATGTTTCTAACCTTGCCATGGAATTCTTCATATTGCGGTAATTTTAGGCATGCACTAATATACTCGTGCTAAAGCCGAATCGTCATTAGCGGAAATTTCGGCGGCGGGCGACATTTTACGCCTCTACCTTTTGCGCCTTTTCATTCTCCGCGGCGGAGAATAAGAGTGATCTCTACATTCGATCGATGTTGCTCTATTTATGATTGACTTAGTAAACAATGAGAATATCTATGCTGCAAAAGTTTCGGCATTTCTATTAGCTTATACTTCCGGCGGATCTTGTCGAGGCCCGAATAGTAGAAAACATTTCTACTTTTCAGGTCTCGACTTTTTCCGCCCCTACATGTAAAATATTGCGCAATATGATCACACTGCGCATGTGCAGCGAAAGATTGTGTCGCCCGCTGCGACCTTGGAGGTTCGGCTTAAAGTCGACACGAATGTTTCTATAGAATTGTTGCTAAAACAGTAATGGAAAGTTTGAATCTCAAAAGACATTTGAATTAATATGGACAGTTCTGTCTGTGATGAATGATGAATGCATAATTCTTCATGAAATACCATTCATGCTTAGTGGCAATGACTTTTATCAACGCTTGTGTTTATTCAATCTAGGTGAAGGTATGGAGTTGTTATACTGTGGTGAAGGTTTCAGAGGCGGATCCAGCCCTAGCCAGAACAGCTAGTGAAAAGCTTTATGTATGATGATGGTCTTTAGAGAGCCATCAATTTGATTGATGTAACTAGGTAAAAACAAGTTCTGAATCTGCCTCTGGGTTTACAGTCATCCAGCTTGACGCATTTGAGCCAAAAGGAGATTCAGTTATAGTTATAGTGTGGGGTGAAATGTGATCCAGTATAAATATTTTGTTACAAGGAATATTTTTATATTTTTGTAAAATTCAGACTATTTGTAACTTATTCTAGGTGGTGTACAATTTTTTTTGTCCAGATTGAATATTTTGAGAACCAGTTATTTACTGACCATTTTGTTTCTATTTTTATCGCCTCTAAGTTCTATATAGCAAGTTCTGGCTACCGATTACAACTGTTGCTAGTTTTTCATGTAAGATGTATTCAGCATGCTTGGGGAAATTGTAAGTTGATTTCCAGGATTCAAAGATTGAAGTTTTCACTTTCTTTTTGCTAAAAGCATAATTTAAAGACCAATTACCTTACAGATAGTATGGGGGGAAACCTCGAAATTTTGAAAGAAATGTTCAAATGGTGAGAACAGAATGACACTTAGTACAATTGAAATCAATCACAATAGCCTTGCAACTTGTACGCGACCCCAGTCCTTCAGAATCAATGACGTCATAGATCCAAGAAGCCATGAAAAATCTTTTTTTATGCAGTTTTGCGCTTTTTGCCAATATCATGTAGGTCTGAGAATGAGCTTTCCCCTGCCTTAGGACATAAAATTAATATTTTTGATTTGAGCCTGATATGGCCGCTGACGTGTTACCATTGTTCGCAGCACGTCCCAGATTATTTAGCCTGCTGAGGAAACAAAACACACATAAAGTTGCCGTAAAAGGCTTCGACCAGTTTTTTAAAATGAGTAGGCTTGATAAAGTACGTTCGATGAAATTGACAACATTCGAATTAAATTTAAGAATCATAACAAAGCAGTATATTTTACAAATTGTGTGTAATGACGAGAAAAGAAAACTTTATGTTAAATTTTTCTTCAAATGTTCGATGAGAAGATTTTTGTAATTTCTGTAAGTAGATCGTTTGGACTTGTTTGATGGTTAAACGGTTAAGGATATGTGTTTCTTGGTTTTCTCCTTGAATCTGATATCTGAAAGTCACAAGAGATTTTGCGCTCATTTCTTTCTCCGTATTTTAACTTCTGTCATATCAGTTTGTTCATATTAGTAGGTATTGTGACCTTCTTTGTAGTATCCTTGGATACTCTACGATGCGTTATATTTAAGGGCCTTTCGCCAACTTATAAAGGCTGGGGGTGTCAAAATAGCCCCCTATCTAACTTCTGTTCTATAATTTCATATCATCTGCAACTTCGCACAGATGTTCTTCAAACACTTAAAAGTATATAAAATTAAAATTGATGACATCAGCATTGTCTATTTTGCTGCCGTCAGCATTTTCGTATAGTATGGTCTGCATTTTTCATGATTTTCGCCATACTCGGTTTTCCCCCTGTAACTTTTGAATCAGATTCGGATTACTTTCACTACTTCAAGTAGTAAAATTCCCCTAAAAATAAATAAATAATAATAATCCAAGTCAAAAACGGGTCTCTTGGACCCCCTGGCTATTTTTATTTCAATTTTTTTTTTTCTCCAAAATTTGGAGAAGTTTGATTGCATTATTATGCCAAGGCCTTCTTTCGCGTTTATCCCGCAAATCAAAAGGCGAATTGGCTATAGGCACGAGGTTGGGACGAAATCATCAGGCAAATACAGTAGAATTCCAAAAATAAGTGCTTATCAGTGGAGAAGGCAAGGATTTCATGCGCTTTTCTGAGGGTGCGCTTATCCATGGGTGCGCTAATAACAGGACATCAAATAACTGTGAGGAAAAAGAGGACATAATAAAAACCTTTTTTAAAAAGCTTCGTTTTCGTGAATACTACACTAAGCTTGATATATTTCATAACCGTCAAGAAGAAGAGAAAAACATGAAACAAAATGGTTAGTTATAATTTCCCTTTTTTACCCTGGTGCCTAAAATTAATTTTTAGAACAAATTTAGTGCGCTTAACAACGGGATCGCTTAAAGTTGGGTGCCCTTATCTTTAGAAGGCAGTTCAGAAGAATTCTTAAACTTTCCTCATACAACGCTTATTTATATGAAAAATTGAAACTTGGAAATAAAAAATATACGATATATCTCCCTAATTCTTCCTGAACGGTAAATGCCAGAGACTTTGCCAGTTGTTACTCAACATAAAATGGACATTTGGGTGTGATCAGATTTGATATGACGTCATCGATTCTTGGCGTCATCATTTTGTCCGGAAATCGCTATTTTTCTGTATCTCTCTATAAGGGAAAATTTAGCAAATCAAATCATCGACTGCCTGAATTTTGCTAGTTGAAAAAATTCATCTCTTGCGGATGCGGTTCCACGTTTTCCTCTATCGTTGAACGGAAAATGTAACGGGCAAATAATAACGACGATAACTAACATGGTGGAGGTAATGTTGTTGAAGGGTCACTTGATTTGAAATTCTCCATCATGCCGTGCGAATACAGCATAAATTTCGTCCGCCTTGTGTCTGATTAAACATAACCAAGGAGATTCAAAATTTTGGCGACAGAAGTTATGTAAAACTGAGTATATTATTTTGTCTTGGTCAAAGCACGGAAAGTTTATAAGGGTCAGTGGGGGACTAATGAGAGCATCACTATATTAATTAGTGTTGGTCAGATCACTGTAAGTATTCAAATTTCAGTATCAAGTCCAATCCTAGTGAGAGCATCACTACGCTATTTTGCAAGTATCTAACTATCAGTTGTGGATACAACCTTAATGAGAGCATCACTATATTATTTAGTCCTGGTCAGAGCACCGAAAGTGCCTAAATATCAGTGGTGAATTCAACCCTAGTGAGAGCATTTCTATATTATTTTGGCATGGTTGGAGCAAGAATGTAAGTATTAGTTGTAGATCCAACTTTAGTCAGAGCATCACTATATTAATTGGTGCTCTGGTTGGAGCACTGTAAGTATTCACATATCAGTATCGAATCAAACCCTAGTGAGAGCGTCGCTACGTTATTTAGTGTTTGTTGGGGAACTGCAAGTATCTAACTATCGATTGTGGATACAACGCTAGGTGAGACCATCTCTATAGTATTTAGTCCTGGTGATAGCAATGTAAGTAAGAAAGAATCAGTGGTGGATCAAACTCTAGTGAGAGCATCACTCTATTATTTCTTCCCGGTCAGATTACTGTAAGTATGTAAATATCAGTGGTGCATCAAACCCTAATTAGTTATTCGCTATATCATTTACTCTTGCTCACAGAACTGCAAGTATGTAAGTTTCAGAGGCGGATCCAACTCAGGGTGAGTGCATCAAGATGTTATTTAGTCCTTGTCAGCGCAATGTAACTATGTAAACATCAATAGCGGATCTAGCCCTATTGAGAGCATCACTGTCTTGTTTATTCTTGCACAGTTTACTGCAGTAAGTAAGTATCATTTTTGGATCCAACCTTAGTGAGACCACCACTATACTATATTCTCTTGCACAGAGCACTGTAAGTATGTACGTATTAAATTATATATAAGATTTATTCGTCACCGAGAAATGGTCTGTTTTCTAGGGGAATCGTGATTTTCAACGCTGCTCGAACTAGGGTAGCTAAAGTATAAAATAAAAATACCCCTAGAGGTATCGACCATATCTATCATATGCTTCTGAAATTTTCCAAACACATCAAGTAAAAGCTAAGATATGCGGCGGTAAAAATGTGCGGTAAACCCAACCGAAAATGCTAGCTTTGTTAACTCACATCTTTACCGATTTAACAGGAAATCACGTGCGTGTGTTACTAACTTACGTCATTTACCACTGACGTAAAATACCATATTGAGTCTCCCCTTTTACTGTCAAAAACATTCGAAAATGACAAACAGTCATACATCATTCATTCTACTGCTTCAGAAACACACAATGTAGCGAGGAACATTAGTGAAGATAAAATACAGTATAGCGTGGGAGAGAAAGCTAGCATCAGTGTATGGATTCGTATAAATTAAAACTTTGCTTTGATAAGAACTGAACATAGAAATGGGTTTTCTTTATATTTTATCATAAAATTCAGCAGAAATCAAGAGTCTAAAAAACACTATATTTTTTCGTTGGCTACTGGATAAGATAACTTTTCATGCAGTGTTGGTTGATGGTTACAGCAAGGATATTTCTCAACCCAAAGCATAATTTATTTGTTCTTTTGCTCGGAGTGATTCATTAGTCCTTATTCTTCATCATGTAAACAGCGATATCGAATGATGCATAATAGATGATATCAGTGTTTGATCAAAGAGATTACTAGCGACACTTCCCTTCTTTCCCAAATACTTTTCCCCTGCATGATGGTCCACGGCGCATTCTTTATATAGATAGAGAATCCGGATAATAGCACATATGCGCCATCTTCCATCGACACAATAATAACAGAGAAAGGATTTTGGATGTGTAAGCTAGTGAAAGTACTTTGCAAATGTGCTGGTAACAGTGCGGTATAATTTGTTTTTGATATTTGATTTATTTTCAAATTGGAGATTTCCGTTGAAAAAAATGGCAGTTTTGTAGCATTATCTAAAACATCAACTGACCCAAATCAGGAGGTTCTAAACCAGTTCATCTGTTACTTAATTACTTCGACAATTTCCTTCTTACAGCCACTATCTTGCTTACCATATAGGCTGATGTAGAATATGGTTAAAGTACTAAGAAGTTAATTATTTTGTTCATCACCATCCTTTAATTTTCTGACTAGAGTTAAATCTGCCACTGTAGCTGCCTCTACATTATCTGACGCCCTCATCTACGACGAGTACGCAAACTTCACTTTTGTACATATATGCTACAGGCGTTTATCCCGCAGGATGGAACGTACTAGCCTATATGCACTTTATTCAGAGTCACAGTCGCAGATTAGACTGTGCATAAACTCTCTATTAACTAATTGCAGTTACGCTGCATGATAATCGAAAGAGTCCATTTGGGATTACATGTATTTGCTTAGTATTTAGAAATGTTCGCATATGAACCAAACCGGATTATCCCGCTTTTCATGTAGTGTTAAGACGCCAGTAGACTCTTTGTCAATTCTAACTCTCACAGGGAAGGAAAAAAGGTTTGAATCATCATTGAGTGTGTGCAGATTATGGAAAGTTGGCCTTTGGACTGTAACACTCCATTGGGACTGAAAACCTGTTCAAATTGTGCGGTTTTCGAACAGTAGAGATTCTAATAATACAAAGTCCACTCTATATGAATATTCCCGGAATATCGAAAAAAACAGTATAAAAAAGGAACCCAGTTTGTTATTTATTTAAAACAAAAACATGAAAATAGTCTTATTTTGAGTATAGCGTTTTCTTCATTTTAATACATTATAAAGTATGAATACTTTCAACATTGAAGATTTTAAACGTAGAAGAAGGAAATATACAACTATATATCACTATTTAGACAACAAGTACGAAAATCGTAAAATCAAAAAGAGGTTATTGAAATTTTATTAAATTAAAAATTGATATGAATGCAGTTGTTTACTTAACTTTTAATTACAGTTCGTTTAATAATGGCCACATTTAAAAAGATTCTGCGTAATAGGCATAGTGCATACGGTTCCGCAAACTATAAAGAACATTTTTCATAACGCATTGAAAATGAATATTTAAGATTGATATTCAAATAGTGATTCTTCTATTAAATACCAATCTGGAGAAGTCTATGATTTATTGGGCACATTTCACTTTTTCAAAGGAAATTTCTGAGACATACCATGAGTGGGATTAGATATGTAAAAACAGTTAAACCGAACATGGTGGGGATATCAAAATGCTTAGATACTTGCAGTTATTTTTACATTGAACAAATACTATGTTCAGACAACAACGGTATAATTGAATGCAATATAAATATGTTCCCTAATACATTTTATTCAGCCAACTACGGTATACTATATTGTAGGTAGTGAGGATCAAACTCGCACCAACTTCACCCTATTGGTTGTAGCGGAAAGTGCTAACCAATTGCCGTATACCGTCAGAGGTTAGGCATGGTGAGAATCAATTTGTTGACATGGTGACATCATTATTTATTCGGTTAATCATTTCACATGTCAGAGCTAGGATACGAGTGAAGTGAGTTCGTTCCTAGCTCTGACATGTGAAAGATAATCTGAATAAATAACCAAGGGAAAGTTTAAAAACAATAGTTTTAAAAACAATATAAATATGTTGGCTGTAACATTTTGTTCAAAAAACTACGGTATAATAGCATATAATTTTAAAAACAATATAAATATATAATTGCTAATTCATTCTTATGCAGACAACTACGGCGCGCCAAACCGGAAAATGTTATAACTTTTTGTTGACACGAAACTCTTTTTTGTCGACGCACAACGAACTTTTGTAAACACCAAACAAACTTTTGTTGACACAAAACTCTTTTTTGTCGACAGACAACCAACTTTTGTGAACACCAAACAAACTTTTGTTGACTTGAAACTCTTTTTTGTCGACACACAACAAACTTTTGTGAACACCAAACTAAATTTTGTCGACACGAAACAAACTTTCGTCGATACTACACAAACTTTTGTTGATGTCA
>JAUCNQ010045117.1:0-13078 GCA_032352715.1 Bougainvillia muscus | reverse complement strand
ATTTAACCAATCACAGAAGCCATGACAGTTCATTTCGCCTATAGAAAGTCTTCATGTAAACGAGTTCTAAGTTATCAGAAGAACACACACAAAATGCACTCTGAACTTCATAATTAATACTTAAGGGAATATGTTAAAATTCCGAAATCATTAATTTTATAAGTAAAAACCAAAATGCCCTGTTTTTCGAGTGAAAACATTTGAAAATTTCGATTTGGACTAAACTTTTCGTCGGGCAATTTTCGTCACCTTACCAAAATTTCGTCACTATTGTCCGACAAAGTTATGTCCGATAAGGTATATACGTGTATGATGACCTATACGTATTCCATGGTCTAAAGGTTAATATTTTTTGATCTCCTAGACGAGACTTTTCTATTGGCTATCAGATGGTTACAAAAAGTTGTTGAAAAAAACTCTCCAGGGAGTGTACGAGACCAGTTTTCGACCGAAGGTAGCAGAAAATCGGCTTATCTTATTTATCTTATTTTTTAATATTTTTACTTCTAAAAGAAGGGAAAAAAGCCATTTCTGATAACTAACCTTTGAAACAACAGATAGATACATTTCAGAAAATAAAATCGATTTTTTTGGAAATATGAAAAATGACGACATTGCTATACAAAAATATAGGTTATGCGATATTTACGACGTTCGAAGATAGTCGGGAATAAAGTTTCTTTTCGGCTCCGTGATAAGGAGATCACGCATGCGTATTACGATGGCATATAATGAGATTATGGTATGTATTCATTCTCGGTTTCACGTAGTCGCAGCGGGCAGTAGAGATTAATATATTAATATATTTTTATTTTTATGTAAATTCTCCTTAACGTATCGTAACGCTCCGCTATCATATCAAGAAACTGTAATACGATCATAGTACACTGACAAAATCAAATTATGGTATATGAAGTCGCAAATTGCAAGAAGAGAAAATTTTGTAGACGAAAGTGGAAGGAGTCTTCCAAATAAGTCTTTAGTATCATTAATTTCAAGTTTTTTTCTGAAACCGAAAAGAGTAGCGTTCCTATTTGGCCAAGGAAGACGGCTGGTTTTTTAGCCCAGTTATTAATGATACTGTCGTAATTTGGACGACTCTAACAATGTTGTAAATTTCTGTCTGTGCTACTCATGGAACGTAATACTGGAACGCTCACAATATCTCCGATATATGTGTTTTTCTATCTGGAGGTAAGGAATAGAAAAGAAGTCATCATATTTATATTCGTGTACAGTTAATGAAGTGTAAATAAACATACACTCAACTCGAACAATTCCTACGGTCCCTTTGTCATTATTCACGCTTTCGATATCGAACTTTTCCCCCGGTCCCTTGGAGGTAAAGTTAGATAGGGGACATTTTGCCTCCTTCCGGCCTTTATAAAAAAGCTAGAAAAAGCGCATTCTTTTTAGAGTTAACTTTCAAGGATTCAGTAGCTTTTTAATACACGTACACCACATCATATATAGATCGTTGGAGGGCGCTTTATTAGTTTTAATAACAGTTACCACGCAATGTTGTTCCGTAATCTAAACTATAATTCGTATCGGAAATCGTAATATTTTAAGCTCAGGAAATGCAATCTACTTCTTTGTGGAAAATTCTATATGCAATGAAAAAGACAAGAAAAATATATATAGGACTACATGTACTGGGTAATTTAGACCGATCACAGTGGCGGATCCAGCCCTAGTCAGAGAATTACGATGGAGCACAATTATTTTTAATTCTTAATAACTTTATGTATGACAATGGGTCTTTAAAATTAATGACTTTGAGTATCCCTCTTACTGCTGTGACTAAGCAATAGCATGTTCTGAGTCCGCCTCTTGACCAGGGACCTACTCAGAGCATCAAGAAGGAGAATAAAGCTCATTAATATTTTACATTTTTAAACTAATGGCTATTAGCCTCTAACTAAGGGGTAGCAATTGTTTGTACGATTATTTGACACTGTTTGACATAAAGAGAAGATCTCGAGCAAAATTTCTCTCAATACCTCATAATCGAAATCGGAATATCCCAACCTCGTCTCCAGAGCCACTTTGTTCCAAGCAAAAACACCCTGAGGGCGAGGTTTAGACTATCTCAATTGTCATGCAGTGTGTTCCAAGGCTTTTATAATACAACCTACAAGTGTTGGAGTATAAAAGGAGTAAAAACTCGGAATAGATAATTTTTCATGCAAAGAAGCTCATTAGCTATTTGTTAATATATTAAATTTAATGGGACTTATAACCTTCATTAAATCGATTTCCATATAATCTATATGTATGTTAATAGTATCCGTCGTTAAGAACTTTAAATACACTGCTTGAGAATTCTGATAATCTTTTTCGGATTACATATGATTATTTGACATTTAGAGAAAGCCTATCCCTCCCTCGTCTACCTCCCTGGGTAGACCGCTTTTGATGCGCTTCGCTTGGTCTACCACCACTGATAAGCTTTACCACTACCGACCACTAATACTACACAAAATCCAACTGTATCCGGACTTTTTTTCAGTCCGTATTCGAGTAAAAACTCGGAATAGATAATTTTTCATGCAAAGAAGCTCATTAGCTATTTGTTAATATATTAAATTTAATGGAACTTATAACCTTCAGGCGGATACTATTAACATACATATAGGTTATAGGGAAATCGATTTAATGAAGGTGAATACAGACGTGTACGGACTGAATACGGGAGTAGACGGACTGTATAAAGGTCCGGATACAGTTGGATTTCGTGCAGTGCTAATACTACCATCGCTGATGCTTTATACGTTCACGGTATTACTTGGAGCACTTACAATGCTGGACAAAATTTATGGCAACTTACAGTTTTTCTGACAATTTGGACCCTTTGCCGCATAGAAACGCTTCAACGTATGAATGTGAAACTTTGTCAGGTCAATGCTTGTGACAAAGACTTGTCAGTCTACGATTTTGAAGAAAAACTGATTTAGCCTACTATCAATGGAATGTTTCAGTAGATATTACAAACACAATAAAATCAAAAAGTTTGACGATTTCAATAGTCTTTGCTTCTGATATTGTCATATTGATAATAGATAACCGCCCCCGTTAAAGATGTAGTCAATATTAAAATTTGTGTACTCGTTTATTTCAATGTTTAGATTAAAACGTTTTGAGATAAAACCTGTTCATTGTGTTGGTCACCAAAATTATGCATCAGGCGGAAGTAAACAGACTTAAGATATTTAGCCTTCTATCAATGGAATGTTTCCGTAGATATTACAAACACAATAAAATCAAAACCTTTTGACGATTTTTAATAGTTTTTGCTTCTGATATTGTCATATTGATAATAGATAAATCCCCGCCGTTAAAGATGTAGTCAATATTAAAATTTGTGTTCTCGTTTATTTCAACGTTTAGATTAAAACGTTTTGAGTAAAAACTTGTTTATTGTGCTGGTCATCAAAATTATGCATCAGGCGGAAGTAAACATACTTTAGATATTTTTAAATTACGATGATAATGACGAGGATCGCATTTCGGAGCGGCTTAATTAATCCCGCACTATTTTATTCTCGTACTTTTTTATACCCTTAAGGTAGTGTTAGAAAATTACCATCTCCGGATTGAACAACTATAACAGTTACCCGCAAAAAAACACAAAGTAACCGCCAAGATTGGCTTATGTTTTTTTACGGATACTTATATATTGAATTATTGGATAGCACGGAATTTTTTCCCTTGGTAAACCAACATTACCCAAAAAACAAAAAAAGACCTTATAACGTAGTAGTAACAGTCTCTACTGCATAAAAATCGGGATAATCTATTTCGGGGATTTTATATGATTATTTGACATTTAGAGAAAACCTGTTCTAGACTTTCTCTAAGGACTCGTTTACATGGAGAATCGTTGAGGCGAAATGAACTGTCATGGCTTCTGTGATTGGTTAAATTTTTCCCACGGAAAAATTTAACCAATCTCAGAAGCCATGACAGTTCATTTTGCCTACAGAAAGTCTTCATGTAAACGAGTTCTAAATGTCAAATAATCATATATGTAATCCGGAACGGATTATTCCAATTTTCATAAAGTGCTCTCATATTACACTGATTGTATCTGTATTCATAAAACCAAGTACTGTTTAAAATCTTTGAACTAAGGGACCGTCCACAAAATTCGTATCGTAATGCGAACTAATTTCATCACAGAAGATGTGTTTTTGTGCATACTGAGTATGCACAAAAACACTCATTCTGTATGAAAATTGTTACGAATTTCCATACGAATTTTGTGGACGGTCCCTAAGTGGCTATACATGGCTTCTTGGTAGGTTTCACTAAGTAAATGTTTTCACCAAAGTTGGTACATTTCTGTAGATAAACAAATAACAGTGGCATTTTTCTGAATGAGCTATATTTTTATCGAGTTTCAATGCTCAAATATTAGGTTTGAGATCTAGGTATATGTATAGCTACATAAATCTAGATAGTCACACCGCATAAAAAGTAAGCTTTTGTTTAAGGATTTTATCAAACAACCGCAGAAATCTGGATTTCAGCATGTTCTTATATCAAATAGTTAAAGGACAACCTAACTTTTTATGCAATGTTATTGGTTTATTATCCATGACCGTATCAGCAGGTTGTTTTGACCCAAAAGTACCTGTTTGCTGAGGGTTTTTCGCTCAGGGTTTGTGTTTAAGGATTATCAACTCAGTTGAGTAAATGTTAGTTGTATTTTGTTGCTTTCTTACTTAACAGAAGGAACTTCTTTAAACTACATGTTATTTGTTCCAAACTATCCCAACAATGCAAGTTACAACTCGTAACTTGGGCTTTGCATATACTATCTTGGTACAGTGCTTTCACTATATATATAAATTCGCCACAACAATGAGTCTATCATTGGTTTCCACCTAATCGACAATCACATTTTACAGCAATTTTTTATTCATAATTTTTACGTTCCATGATGAACATGGTTTCCACATGCTTGACATTCACATTTTAAAGCAGATTCCATTTTAATATAACGAGTATTTTCTTGACTTCCAGGACATTCTAATTCGATATAAAACTTCTTATAACCAGCACTTTCTACTGTTTTACAACAATGACAATTTCTTATAATTTTTTTCTGATATTGATGCACCATTGAATCTGAATAACAATCACCAGCACAACCTAACACCTTCACTTCTTTTTCTTTACACCCTGGAAATGTTAATTGTACTGTTGTCACGGTTAGCTTACACGCAGGAGGATCAGAACCATGCATAATAATATTATTTGAATCAGAAGATTTGATGGATTGAATGTTTACAAGTAGTAATAAGAGTGTTAATAATATATGATTTGTTTGTAGAAATAACAACATTATGTTTGTTTGTTTGCTTGTTCTTATGATTTGGTAGAAATAAATCAGAAAAAACGATTTCTTCTCGGTACTATTAAGAAATTTTTGTTGTTGAATGACAATAAGAATTGTTTTTCCTAATCCATACAAATCTTTTCTGTAGAATTTGATGTAGAATTTCAATTTGTTTTGATAAAATGTTTTCTCGAACTTCTTCTGTATTTACGTTAGATAGTATTGTGTTCGAATTATTTAGTTGAATCTAAAATTAATAATATTCGCCATTAGTTGAGATAAAAAATAAAAGCACAGTTTTAAAATTTAGTATGAAATTTTTCGGTTAAAAACCATTTTCAAATGACATTTGATAATGTTTTTTTAACCGAAAAGCTTCATGCTAGCTCATGCTGAATTTTAAAACTGTGTTTTTATTCTTTTGTTGAATCGATTTTCCGCTGAACTTAATTAATTAGATTGTCCTTTCATAGTATCACTTAAAATGTCACTGATTGTTGAAATATTTTAAAGATTGTTTATACTGCCAGCTAGACACATGAAAGACAGAATGATTCTAATATATTTGATAATAACTACAGGTTAATTATAGGTAATTATTATTCAATCAAATAATCGGAAGCAAATAATAAACAAAATTGCTAATACTGTGTAATTCATCAACAAAACATAAGCTCTAATTGCAACAAAGAAACAGAATTATCGATCTCATTGCCAGGGTCATTTGTCTCTGTTTGATAGCCTAAGATTCTCTATAGTGAAATAGAGAAAAATAACCTTGGAGAAAAAGTGGTAAGAATAATTAAACAAAATACCAATCAAATCTTTAATTAGTATTCAAATTAACCCTATAAAGGCTGGGTTTTTTTACAACTTATAAAGGCTGGGGGGAGGGGGGGGGATGCCCCCTATCTAACTTCTGTTCTATTGGCCCATATAACCTGGAACTTGATGTTCTTTAAACACTTAGCTGTTCATAAATTTATAATTGATGACGTTAGCAATTTTGCCCCCCCCCCCAGCCTTTATAGGGAAAATATTTTCCTTAATTCTTTCACGTTGGCGGGATGTTACAGTCACGCTTTTAGTTTATCTTTATGGGGAAAAGGGGCCAAAACATTATAATTGTTAGATTTCATTCGTGAGCCCCTCTCAAAAATTCGTTAGCGCATATAGTGTATATAATAAGGTGTCACACGTTACAATTATCATTCAGAAAAAGTGTTTTTGTACAAACTTGATTTAGACAAAGACATCTCATATTTGATGAAAATAGGACGATTTCAATAGCGGATCCAGGCCAGTGGCGGATCCAGCCCTAGTCAAAGCATTACGATGGAGCACAATAATTTTCAATTCTTAATAACTTCATGTATGACAATGGTCTTTAGAGACCCATTGTCATACATAAAGTAATTAAAATTAATGACTTTGAGTATCCCTCTCACGGCTGTGACTAAGTAAAAGCTGTTCTGAGTTCGCCTATGCAGGCCTACTCAGAGCAACAGAATAGAGAACTGAAAGTTTTATTCTTAATAACTTTTTGTATGATGATAGATCTTTTAAGATCCATCATAATACAAAAGCAATTAATAATTAATGACTTTGAGTCTCCATTCTACTGATTTGACATAATATATGATATATGAAGTAAAAACATGTTCTAATATCCGCCACTGAATTTGTGATTTGAATTATTTAGATGGACCCTTAAAACAATGATGGTTACTGACCAGTTATTTAAGGAATGATTCGTTATTGCAGCGGCTTACGTCAGTGAATTAATTAATCACTGATTACATACACTCCGTAAAATAAGCCTCTACGACGCCGCAAAGCACTTTATCAAATACTGCTGCTGAGCAGGATGTGTCAGAATGAGCCACCGGATCTATCATACTTTGTTATACACTTGTTTTGATTTTTCATTCTAACAATCCACTTAAACGGCGGGTACTGCACGGCAAGATTGTAAGCTTAAGGAGATTGCGTGTGTTCTTCACTTAACAGTAAAGGAAATGGACTTTGGTAGTCAACGCTCTTAGTTTTTGTTGTATTTAAGAACGAAATAATTGCACCAATTAAGTATACCTTAAAAAATAACTTAATGGGCTTTGACCATCATATTACGACATAAGAATTGAAACTTCAGAAAGGTTTTTTTGAATTGCGAAACTTTGATGCGTTGCCATACCATTTGAAGACATAACGGAAAAGTAAACCTTTTAATTTATCACCAGATATGGCAACTTCTTTACATGTGCTTCCGCATTTGCAAACTCGTATAGAAATAGATGGAAGATAATGCAGAGGAGGATGAAAAGGAGGTTGAGAATTGAGATTATCTAAGTCGAATTACGTGCGATTATTTAACTGTGTATCGGTCAGGGGGGGGGGGGAGGGGGCACAACACCAAATTTAGTAAAATTTTACCACCCATTTCCATTGATTGACATATTTCTCCTAAAATCCAACTAGCCCCAGTTAAACCCAGGGGGAGATGGGAAATAAGTTCTTCATGCAAGAAAAGAAATCTTTTAGAACTAATACCCCCTCTCTAATTAAGCGATTTAGAAGGAAATCCACATAGATTTGAGGGGAAATGCCAACCCCCCCCCCCACCCCCCCTCCCGCCATAATATACCCCTGACTACAATTAGGTGACCAAGAGTAATCTATTCCAATTTTCATATTTTGTAATGCAAATAATATATTGTTTACTAGCTAGCTATACAGTACGCTATAGTATTTACCGATTTTTGCTTCAGGACACTTTGATATTAGGATCACTCTTGTACCAAGAAATAAATATGAAGAAAAGAGGAAGGAAAACAAAAATACTAACTGAATACATCCAAAATCCATCACTGAACCTCCAGGTATTCTATTTTTTGTTTCCAAATTTGTATAATCGAACGTTTTTAAAAGTTCGATTAAAAACAAAAAAAACTTAAAGATATACCGTAGAATTACGAAAATAAGAGCACCGCCTATCAGTGGTTAAAGCAAGGATTTGGTGCGCTTATCTGCGGGTGCGCTTATCTGCGGGTGCGCTTATAAATGGACATAAAAATATTGCAAGGAAAAAAAAGATATAATCCAGTTTTCTTCTGTGAATATTAAACTAAGCTGGGTAAATCTTCTTAATCAGTGTCTTTGTCAGTTGTAGATTCGTCAAGGAGAAGAAAATAACGTGAAATAAAAATGGTCTGTCATATTTTTCCTTTTTACTCTGGTACTTATCAATGCGTGCGTTTATCGATGGAATGAAATATTGGTAAGAATTTGGTGCGCTTAGCAACGGGCACACTTATAGTTGGGTGCGCTTAATTTCGAAATTCTACGGTATTTCATAATTTTGACAGCGGGTCGGATACAGAAATCAATTTGGGTTAGTCACTGCTTGATTGGCGTCAAGAGGTCCTTGAGCCTCATTTATTCGAACTGGGGGTTTGGAGTGCGTTCAAAGCCCATGAATGGGTCTAGGACAACGTCCTGCAAACCAGCGCCTTCCAGTGCCCTCCAGTAATGTTAAATATGCTATTTTGTAGCTCAATTTTAAAGCTTTTCCACAGCTTGTTTTCTGCAATACTGTAAGTTGTTTAAAGTTGCCTAATATAATATATTTGACTGTGAAAAGGGGATCTAGTAAATAAATGATTTAACCTCTATCGATTAATTCTTCCACTTTCCCTTTGTTGTCCCAACCAAACAAAGTCGTTCTTCTTAAATATGTTTAGATTTATTTGTTATACTAGCTAACGAAACTTAAAAAACATAAAAATGACATCCTAATTTGATGCACGATACATTTTTGAATGCTAGCTACACATCTTTTATTTTTAACATTTTGGTTTATCTTTGTGATCTACACTGCACAAAATCCAACTGTATCCGGACTTGTTTTCAGTCCGTATTCGCCGGATTACGACAGAATGCCAGCATTTTGTCGTAATACCGGCGTATACGGACTGAATACGGGAGTAGGCGAACTGTATAAAGGTCCGGATACAGCTGGATTTTGTTCATTGCTGATGTGATGTGATGTGATTTTGAAACTGGTCAGATGTTATCTTTTACTTTAAGTTTTGCTTCACCACCTACTGATATTCAAAACATCACATAGAGAGAATCTATAAAATACATCTACGTATACAATAAAAAAGTTTCGCACAAATCTTCTTATCAAGCGTAACAAATTTTCTTATCGTTTTAACACAGTTCTGCGTGTGTGTTTATAAATTCAAATCTTAAATTCGAACGCGTCGTTATCAATTTCGAACATTCAGATTTACAGCACTCCTTCATCCCGTGGTATTTTCTTTTTCTTTGTATACTTATATACCGCCGGTAAATGTCACAAATTCAACAGTAAATGTCACAACTCAATAGTAAAAGTCACAAACTCAACAGCAAAAGTCGCAACAGCAAATGTCGCAAGATAACTAAAAATATAACTCGATAATATTTTTGCAAATTAAATTTTTCGAGTTATTTTACCAAAATAACTCGAAAATTTCATTTAAATAAACTCTCGAGTTATTTTAAAAGATAATTTGTTGTGTTGTTTTTAATTTCAAATTCATGATTAAAGAGCCTTGCTCCAGTTAATATTTTTTAGTTATTGTTTCGAGTTATTAAAAGTTCCACCTGTGATGTCACAGATCCAAAAATTCTAGTTCGTGATGTCACAAATGCAGAATTCTTAAAAATCACAACTCGAAAATTTTAGATTAAGAAAACTTTTGAGTTGTGTAACTCGAAAATATTTTGCAAATAAAAATTTCGAGTTAAATTACTGAAATTTTTTATTTAAAAACCAATCTCGAATTATTCCTTAGTGAAATTATTGAAACACGCTGACATAGTTTTGAAACAAAAATCTACTTTTTAAAAATTTATTTGTCACTCATAGTCTTCATGATGCTTCCTTTGTGACATTTTTAAATTAAAATAATAGCAATTTCTTTGTCCTCTGCATGTAGTTCCTTAACTGTGATGGAATATGAAAATATACTGCAGCCTTGTCAGAAATGAAGTCGTGTGCATTCAGATAGTGAGCTTAGAAGAAAGTACTATGACTTTAACATACTGCTAATAGCGTGCTAGCTGGTGAAAGTAGTATAAGTCAAAATGAAAAATGTTAGAATTATAAAGAAATCAAAAGGAATTATGAGGATTATTTAAATTATCTAAAAATTAAATCCATTAAAAATAAACATCTGACAGTGGGGAAGTAAATACCGCCCCGTGCGGAATAAGGGTTATTTCATGAATTTTAATGAAGTATAAAATATACGCGAGTGTTGATGTACCATAGATGCTCTTTGTCAATGAAGGTTTTGAATGCAATTTAGACCATCCTTGAGCTAGAGAAGATTTTTGACTCGTTACATCTAGGTTAAAAAGAGTGGTGGCGGATATAGCATTAGCTTATTATCATATCTTACACTATAAGTATTATGAATAAATGCCGTTGGTTTTGATTTCCTTGTTTTATCAATGTTTATATTAGCCCGACTAGGCCTTGTTTCCCAAAAGTTAAATTACTTTTCTATTCTTCTGTTTTAAATCCAGTCCCTTATTTACTTGCCTATAAAAAATATTTAGAAAATAACTCCGAAATTTTTTTTTAATTTTTTTTTTCGAGTTACGTAACTCGATTTTTTTATTTGAAAAAAGAGTGTTCAGGTTGCTTTGCTCGGAGAGTTAAAACTAATGAAAACCAAATTAGAATTTTTGGGTTTGTGCAGTCATAACTCGAACTTTTCATAACTCGAAAATAAAAACTCGAGATTTTCAGATTTCTGATTTAACAAATTAAAATTTTTGGTTTTGTGATGAAAAATAACTTGAAAATAATAATTCAAGTTATAACACGCACGAAAATTTTAGAAAATAAAAATTTTCGAATTATTTTTAAGGGTTGTGACGTTGATAACTCGAAAGAAATAGCTCGTGAAAAACGTCATTGTAAACACAAAACACACATTCTATATAGTAAAACTGAAGGGGTTTACGAGTCCCTAAAGATCACTGACAAATTTCATATCAAAACAACCATGTTGTCTTTTTCATTTCCACATTTTTTCATTAATTATTTAGCCTTCTCTCAAAATAAAAAAGGTACAAATGACCCTGAAAATGAGGTTGGTATTATAATTTATTTGTTAAATCAGAAAAACTAAACTCGTAGAAACTTTAACCCTTTAACGACTGATTGTCACAAAACGGTCACACACGCTTTAATAATCCTGAAGAAAAATGCTTCAGGATTGTTTAAGCATGTATGTCCATTTAATTGGACACTAGGCGTTAAAGGGTTATACGCTGAAAGCTCTTCTTTTTAAACTTCTTATGCTATACAAATCAGTGGCGGATCCAATCACAGTCAGAGCCAGGGTCGGATCCAGGAGTAGGCAAACACCTACGAAGAAGTGTAAAACAATTAAAATTTCTTTGAAATTTTAATTGTTTTACACTTCTTCGTAGGTACTTGCCTACTATTTTCAAGCTCTGGATCCGCCACTGAGAGCATCGTGCTGAAGTTCAAGAATTACTAATAATTTTATGTATGATCATGGGTCTTGAGAGACCATTGCCATACATAAAGTAGTTAATATTAATGATTTTAAGTCTCCATTTAATTGTTGTGACTAGGTAAAAAGCATGTACAGAAACCGCCTCCGCAAATTTTGCGTAGAACAACTTCTTTACGTAATTTTTAAGGGACCGTCCACAATATTCGTATGAAAATACGTATCAATTTTCATACAGAAGGAGTGTTTTTGGGCATACGTAGTATGCACAAAACACTCCTTCTGTGATGAAAATGGTTCGTATTACGATACAAATTTTGTCGACGGTTCCTAAGTGTTCACTATGATATAAAACGTTGCAACGTGTTTACAGATCATTGATAAAATTACTATAGAGTTTGCACATAGCACGAACGTTTTTATATATACATTTATATATATATATAAACTAGCTACAGGAAAGATTTAATTTTGTCCTACTACTATAATAATACAAAATTGTATGCGCAGCAGTGTATTGTACTTTGATTGCAGGACAGTTATTACAAAATAATAATCAAAATCTTACAGTAAAGAACAAGAATAACAGAAAGGATATGATGTCACTCTTTTAACGGGCTATAACTGAGGTCATTTGCTAAATGACGTTACTTTCCATCATTCATAAGACCCACAATAGCATTAATTGAAGTGAATCTCTTAGGACAGTTTTTTCTCATGATTACTAACAATTACCTTATATTTTTCTCCCATAAAAAAGTCCTTGCACTCAAAATGTTACTGTGAAACTAATATTCAACCAATTAAATATCTCGGTTATCAATCCAAACAACTTGTGGATTGGTTAGAACAGAAGTTAATTAGAAAATAATATATTTTATCATAAAATTATCTTATCATATAAATTTGACAGATGAGACAATGTATTATCAATGTTATTCTGCTTATCATATCTGTGATAAACAAACGTCAGATAACAAGATTATCGTCATATAGATTTTAATAGAGAGTTTACGCACAGTCTAATCTACGACGGTAACGCTATATTTACCATTGTGGATGCACTTTCCTTTAACTTAAGATCAAGTCCCAGTATTATAAGTTGCTCAGCATAAATTAAAATTCGCTTCACAATTCGCTTCATTTTCACCTCAGATGAAGTGTTATTGTGCATACAAAGTATGCACAATAACAC
>JAUCNQ010045006.1:0-13078 GCA_032352715.1 Bougainvillia muscus | reverse complement strand
TTCAACAATCCTGAAGCAAAATGCTTCAGGATTGTTGAAGCGTGTACGACCATTTTGTTACCACCAGGCATTAAAGGCTTAAGTATTAAAGCTTATCGGAGGGGAACACACTTTTATTTAGTCGGATCAGTGAGAGGAGTAAAATATTTAGTCAGAGCAGTATGATCAGAGCGTGGTGACTCAAAGTCTTTAATTACACAATGTATGGTGACGGACTCTGAATAACGATCGTCATATATTAAGGTATTAAAAATTAGAACTTCTAGTTATTTAGAGCGGTGATCTGGCTGCAATCGTTTGCTGCAAAAAGATGAGACTAGTGTTCAAAAACAACAATTTGAGAACCACAAGTTGTTGTTTTTAAATGATCCCAAACACCGTTTTCTTTCAGCTTGTTGATCGTTGTGATCTTGAGTTTTGTAACCAACGCGTCCTATCGTCTAAAACTTTATTTGAAACGATTATTTAGCTATTATGCGCCAAAACCGACAAAAGGCAAAATCAGTGTCACTTCAAAATCTCGAGACAATTCGTAGTTTTTGCAAAGTTTTGCATTCAGATGTTTAGCCGTTCCAATATGACACTGTATCCAAGGTGTCGGGGCAATTGCCCAAACAGTCAGAAAAACCAACTGTCTCATACATTTTAGTAGGCGATTGTAGGGATAGATCCACCACTGTAGATGCTGCGATCCTGAATGTTATGATTTTGAGGAACCGTCTCAAATACTTGATTTATAAATTCTCTTCATTCGTATTGATTTTTGTTTAAAAATATATGCATATAAAGAATACATATACACATAAAAAAGAAACTTATCAGTGGCGGATCTAGCCCTAGTCAGAGCAAGGCGATGGAGTATAATTACTTTTAATTCTTAATAACTTTATGTACGACGCTGGGTCTTTAGAGACCAAGCGTCATACATAAAGTAATTAAAATTAATGACTTTGAGTCTCCTTTAGATGACTGTGACTAAGTAAAAACATGTTCTGAGTCCGCCTCTGCTCATGCTGCTCTTCCATAATCAACATTTTTAATTATTCTTCGATTGTTTTGTGGAATACAACTAACCTGCTTACATTTACATTTGTTTACCTTTTCAAGAATTAGAATTCGATTTTGATTATTACATATTATTTTGATTTTGATTTTTTTAATATCAGGTTGACATATTGAGCATGTTTGTAATTGTAATTTATTTGGTTCATAAAATGAAAAACAATTCCCAATACATCTATAATTAGGAAATTGTATTGAAACACAATTAGGTAATGAAATTTCTTGCATGAATGGAACTTTTTGACAACCATCTTTTGTAGAAATACCAAGTTGTTGTATTTTGGTACGTGGAAAAAGTTCAGTAAATGTTTTTTGTTGTTTTTCTTGATTATTCAAAGTTGTTGTTGGTAGCGTAGAGCAGTATAATATTGTGATAAGTAAGACAATAGTTTTTAGCAAGTTCTGTTCAGTTCCCATCTCTAAAACAGTAAAAACAAAGACGGAATAATACACCTATTCGACATTTACGTCCGCCATCATGTATTTTTGACTATTGCTTTTCATCAGAAAGGGTATTGATATTTCAATTCCTGGGCCCAGTTGTTCTAAACTGGATTAAATATGGATTAGGTTAAATCGGGTATTAAATCTTACTTTAACCTTAGATATAGTTCTATGCTTTAACCGATCAGAATTTATTAGAAATCAATTCTGATAGGTTAAAGTCAGACTTAATACTGGATTAGGCTAATCAGAGTTTAATCCACTTTCGAACAACTGGGCCTTAGTATGGTTTTACCAGGAAACAAGGTTAATCCTGCTGCAAACCGGATGGTTTGAACGATTGTGGAGATGGCAGCGACCATAAATTTTTCTTCAATCGCCTCAATCTTCACAACCGTCACAATTGCTCAGTGTGAACATGCTAAAGAAGTTCCCAAGTTGTGTTTGGAACAAGTATTCGACATATGATAACAATTAGACGTGAACGATGGGCATATATGTTATCTTATCTGAATTCCAATAACATTTTCTTTCTCTTTTTAAGTTTCTCTTTATCGAACGGAAATCGGCCTACTAGCCTATTTAGCTATTCTGTTAAATTTGATATTTTATAGCTAGAACTCCCTCGCTCGCGTTCCCTCGCGCTCTTTTGCTTTTTGTTTGTTTTTCTCTCACAGGTTAGAATTGTAATTGTTTTGCAGAATTGTAATTTTTTTAATATATATAAAGGCAGAAGTGTTACTGAAAAATCACATTGACAATCTATAGCTAGCTACGGTAGATAGGTATTGTTGTTGTAGTAGACATAATATATATCCTAGAACTAAAATAAAAAAACTATATGACAAGGGTGCAGACTCTTCGTAAAACTCAGTACATATACGGATGATCATGGTCCTTATTACAGGGTCAGCCTAATCTCTATTTGTACCCTTAATACCCTGGTAAATCATATAAGTCTTTTACAGGGCATTTACGGGAGTGCTTCGTAACACCCCGTAAATTTCGTGGTAGCAACAGGGAATACGACGTTAATTATCCGTATTAAATTGAGATGGCTGTCGTAACTCTCTGTATAGTATAGTTCTTACACAGTCTTACTAAGAGTCAGCACGCTCGTTATAGTCTATGTGATGCGTGCACCGGCAGTTAGATGTCACCAACGATATACTTTTTTAGTCGCCAAATGATTACTTAAGGAACAGAAACTTCCACTGGCACAAACATTCGCGAGCTAGCAATTTTGCGAAGTGTTTGCATTTCGCCAGCATAAAATTTCGCGATTAGGCTAAATGAAGCAACCTTATACTTGAAAAAAAAATAATGGGAAAGAACTGTCTAGGGGCTTTTTCAAAACAATTTTATAGGAGAACAGAGAAGATATGACAAGTTTTGATAATTTTACATCACAAGTATGCTGCATCGGAAAAGTTTAATCGATCAGTATAGAATTTTTCGCGTTTATTTCTTTTGCTAATCGGACGGAAATTCTCAAAATTTGTCAAAATTTGTGCGCGCGACCGTTTCTGCTCCTGAAGTAGCCAGCAATACACGTTTTTTATAAGCATCAGGGAATTTTTACTGAGACTGACACTGGTGCATACTAAGTTTTGATAGAAGACTGCACCAAAACAGCTTATGTTGGTCAAATCTGAGCCTCTGGTGCTTATAGACCGGTTGCTTATAAAAGTAAAAGCGTGTATTACATAAGTCACGATCCTTTACCGCAGGAATGCAAATTGTCGCTTTTTTGAAAATCACGCAGAAATTGTTTTATTCCAATTCGTGCAAAAACATGTACAAAATACCACCCTCATCCCTGCCATTATTGATCGAATATAGGAATGGAGTGCCACATTTTGAGCTTCTAGCTAGTGGCTTTAGATGTAGGGCAAGGTTTAAACCTTATCTAAACCCTATCATAGTTTCTTTCATAAAGGGGTGGGGCATGTTTTTGAGAGGGGGGGGGGCAATTTTGCAAATGATTGGTATGGCAGCAGACTGTTTTAAGGAAACTTTTACATTAGATCTATTAATAACATTAACAGATTATCTGTTGTTTTGTAACTAAACCATAAAACCCTGGTTCACAGTTCAATGCTCTAAATTTTTTCAATCCCTGTAACCCTATTTTACAGAGTTAGAGGGGGCGAAATTGGTGATTTTAGAAACATTCCGTTCCAGAGGGGAAAATTCGCGGGAGGGGGGGTGGGGTGTGAAAAAAAAATTGAAGGGGGGTGCCAGATTTTTTATTTTGAGGGGGGTACCTCAAAAGGGGTGGAACATTTTTCGGGGGGATTGTGACCCTCAAAGAAACAATGCCTATTTGTACAGCACCACAGCATAATTCCATATCTACCACCATATATAATTTTGGTCTGATACGCAAAAGCAATAAACACAAAAAATCCTTCAGTATATTGATCGATTCGCGAAAGTTAATGCTCGCGATATTATCGAAACTTTCTTATCACTTTTTGAAGGAGATTAATTTGATGTAAGATTGTTTTTTCAGAGAAAAAGGATTCTTCGTTTAGCCTTTCGCAAGTTTATGCCTGCGAAAATTTCTGATTTAGCCCATTCGCAAAAGTTTATACTCGCGAAATGCAAATATTTTGCGAGCTCGCGAGTAGGCAGGTATCATTTTAAAATTTGACTAAAAATATCAAAGCGGTTTAGCTGTTGTGGCCATTTCGTCAGTCATGCGCCTCCGCTTTACTTTTCGTAAACATTAAAAGTCCTATAACATTTGTAAAAAAAAAAGTTATTGACTTGAAACTTGCAATGAATATCAAAAAGTTTTGATATTCATCCCCCTACTTTATCGCCATAAATTGAGAAATAAAAATATGGGAAATAAAGCGAGAAACTTTCAAATTTTCATTGGATTCTAAAGCTTGGTCCCCATTATGGCGATAAACTTCATCGCCTAAGAAGGCAATTTGCAGGTTGATGAATATATAACTAAACTTCTTCATATTCATCACCATACTTTATCACCATAAATTTAATGAAAAATAAAGCGACAAACCTTTAAGTTTTATGGCCTTCTAAGTCAATAAAGTCTATATCGCCATAGTAAGTACCAGTCCACTTTTTTTTATAAGAATAATTTTATAAGAACCTTGAGACTGAAATGTGCTTAAAATTAGGAACAATGTAAGAACAATGTAAGAAAATCTTAGACTCCCAGCCAACTTTATTTTAAGAACACATGCTTAGCTAGAATATGCTCTAACATATAGTAAACTGAATGCTCAAAGTATTTATATCATTCTTAAAGGTTACCTACCGTGCAAAATCAAGATGGTCTTGACTAGTGATTAAAGAATCTTTTTAAATTTTTCAAAAATCTTTTTTAGTTCTCCAGATATTGACATTTAAGTTTTCGGCAGCCCAGGGAAAGATGCTAAATTTGTGATGTCACGAAGTAGATCTTGCCTGTCACCAATTTTCTTATCAGGACTGGGGTGAGTCTACATGTGGTTAATAACAAAATATTTTGGAAGTAATGATCAAGGGCTCGCATGTCTTCCTAGATGAGAACCTATATATGTAAATTTGCCAGATACTTAACAGATAAACAGAATAACATTTTGTCAGCAATTTTTAAATCTCCGTCATGGCAGCACAAAGTTGATATTTTCACCTAAATTTTTAAGAATTTAAATTGTAATATCTTGAGAATGAACCAATATTTTTTCAAAATTTCAAAAGATTCATTAATCACTAGTCAAGATTTTTCATTTGAGCTCAACTTGATTTTGCACGAGAGGGAACCTTTTAATTTAGAAACAAACTGTCAGAGAACAAGAACAGCAGTATAAGAACAAATTGAGGCTAGAATTCCTGCAGAAATAAGAACATTGAGACTGAGCTGGAATTACCTGGTTCTTATAAAAAACAAATGTAGTGGGGACTAAGCTTAGGGATCGTGCTCAAAATTCGTATTGAAATTCGTATCAATTTGTTTACAGAAGGAGTGTTTTTGTGCACACTTCTATGTATAAAAATTGATACGAATTGTAGTTTTCAAGCGTGGATGCGCTCGCAAACTTTTTGTGGACATCAGGGAGAAAGTTAATCCACGCAATTTTCTTGGAGATCCCCTCAGAAAATGTTCATGTAGTAATGCGAGCAAATCGATGATTTATCTGTCAGTGCTCGATAATTGACTGGGTGTTTGTATATATCATAGACCTGGCAAAGATATCTTATTATGCATTCATATATTTGCCGCTTCACTAAACTTGGTATAATGTTGTAATGACCGAGAGGTTCAAGGTGTAAGCCTTCTTGTTGTCTTTGAACTTCATCTTGCATACTTTGTCATCTAGACAGGGATAACGCGTGTACAAAAGTAGCAGAAATCAAATCATTGGTAATCATAGCCATAGGCGGACTCAGAACATGCTTTTACTTTTAGTCACAGCAGTAAGAGGGATACTCAAAGTCATTAATTTTAATTACTTTATGTATGACAATGGGTCTCTTTAGACCCATTGTCATACATAAAGTTATTAAGAATTAAACATAATTGTGCTCCATTGTAATGCTCTTACCAGGGCTGGATCCGCCACTGATAGCTGACTGAATAAATTAAAGATTTTAATTTTGTAGTTTTTACATACCTGTTAGAAAAATTTTCTTTCGTAGTGATGATGCGACCGTAACCAAAAATATTAATTCTTATAACTGACCAACCAGTGTACTTGCTTATTTATGCAATCGTGAGTGAAAACCCATTCATATATAATGTTTATGATAAGAAGTAACTTTTGCTTTTGTTTTTATTAACTGCATGAAAATGATTGGAATATTAGCCAATCAGTAATCCTGCCTTTTCCGACGTTTCCAGTTAAAACGCTTGCGTTTGTCGAAATTTATCTTTTATGAGGTGTCTATACAAATATTTTTAAAAAGTGGTTGAAAGACAATACATTTTAGTTTGAGCAACACTTACGCTTATGGTTAAGAAAAATAATAAGCCTTAAGTGACTCTTTAACAAGTTCAAGTGAAATAACTGTTAGTTCGAATCCGGAAAATATCTAGCGCTTTGAACACGATAGAATAATAGAGACAGGGTCGGATCCAGGAGTAGGCGAACACCTACGAAGAAGTGTAAAACGATTAAAATTTCTTTGACATTTTAATCGTTTTACACTTCTTCGTAGGTACTTGCCTACTATTTTCAAGCTCTGGGTCCGCCACTGAGAGAGTTTAAACACAGTCTAATCTACGACGGCAACGTGGTATTTACCTGTAGGATGGAATGCATGTAGCCTATATGCACAAAGGCGAATTCTTCGTTTCCGTAGTATATTAGACTGTGCGTAAACTCCCTTATAACACTATTTCAACAGGGTATTTACATTCACATTTTCATAGTTTCAATGTATCACTTCTCTGTGGATAGTCCATACCATAATATATCGCACTAAGTATCAGTGGCGGATCCAGCCCTTGTCAGAGCATTACGATGGTGTATAATTACTTTTAATTCTTAATTACATTATGTATGTGGGTCTTTAGAGACCCAGCGACATACATAATGTAATTAAAATTAATGACTTTGAGTTCTCCATTCTATTGCTGTATGACTAGGGAAAAGCATGTTCTGAGTCCGCCTCTGAGTATCAACAAAGACTCTTTTTCTGAATGAGAATTGATCCGAATTTCCATATGAAATTTTTATCCATCACTCCACTCTTCGGTTAACTCATTCAGTCCCCAAGATGTAGTAATTGAATACAAATCACTGTTTGATTTCTGTTATAGAAGAAGCAGAAATCAAACAATGATTGGTAATCACAGCGGCTTACAGTTCTCTTCGGTTAAAGATAAACAAGGTTTGCAGACGATTTACCAGACATTTGTCGCAGGCTTAAGAGTTTGAATACAAAGATGTTGAAATATTAAAGAGGCTATTAAAAAAGTGTTTAAGTTTGACAGTTATAGGTGAAAAGAAAAGTTGTATTTACGCTTTCGCAGATTGCTGGAAATAACGCATATTTTGTATTCCGAACTCCAATCAGGTTCTTCAGTTGTATCTTGCGCACGCGATCTCACTCGTCAGTTGGCCTCGGTATCACAAACTGATATAATTAACTTTTATGTGCAGTTTATCATGTGGATATTATTCTTGCAAAGATTCGTACATTCTCTAAAGAAGAAAAGGGAAATGATCAGCATATCAAAGTGGTCATCTTATGATCATATTATGCACCAACGTTTGGCTTGTGGGCCAGAAAAACTTTTTAACATATTTGCTTATCACATGCCTATGTTTTACCTAATGATTGCAGAGGCGGAATCAGAACAGGCTTTTACTTAGTCAAAGCAATAGAATGGAGATTGAAAGCATGCTCAAACTCGCTAATTTTTAATTGCTTTTGTATGATAATGGGTCTTTAAAGACCCATTATCATACAAAAGCTATTAAGAATTAAAACGTTTAGTTCTTCATCGTGTTGCTCTGACTAGCGCTGGATCCGCCACTGGATTGGGTTGAAACGTGCACATACACGCACATACGTATTGTATCCTTGTTCTTTTACCAGGCAAGCCAGATAGGAAATACCAATTTCTGCATTACATACTTTGTCGTCTTATTTGTCCTTGATTTCTTAGAGGGTGTTAAAAGTAAGATTTGTTATGAAGATTAGATCTATCCTGTTCTTTCCGTCTTTACAGCATGGAGCAAAATCATTCCAACGCTTTCGCATTGAAATTAATTCCGAAATTAGTATTAATTGACATGTCTTAGTATCAACTAAAAAGCCGTAACAGCAGTTTAAATACTTGGTAAATTGGCTCCGCATGTAGTTTTTTACTTCCTGTTATGTGACCTTTCCGATAGAAAGTAATAGGGAGTTTACACATAGTCTAATCTACGACGATAATAAAGCTTTAGGAAGAATGAATCATTTTGTATTGTTAATTGAGACTTCTAGTATCCGGATTTGTGATGGTTCTTACGCCTTTGCAACTACTTTAAATAGATACAGGGATTAGAAATTGATGGATTTTCTGGTAATCAGTTTCAAACACAGTCATTATTTATTGTGGTCGCCAATCTCATGTTCAACCATCCTCTGTGTAGCGCTAAGAATTACCACACTCGTTCTTCAGAAGTGTTTGTACAACTACCAACATCTTCTTTATGTGAACGAGGTAGTACTGTAAAGTTCAAAAGTATCGAAAAACAGTCAATTTCGATTTTATTTAACTAAGGCAAAAAATCGAAGATATATGTACTAAATATACCAAGCACGACATGTATCCTGAAAGTCTGCGCCCGCGGTTTGTCAAAAGGTTTTGAATTGAGCTTAAAGAGATTTATATTACTGACTGAAGAGGGTCGAAACGATTTAGCCTTTCGCCTAATAGTTGTCCTTAGCACTTGCAAATGCTAACATGGGTTTGATTAAGAAACGAGCAACAGCGTAGGGAGAGACTAAGTGGTCACGAAAATAGTGCCGATTTCCCCTACAACGATTGTTTATCAGTGTCCTTTTAAATGCTGTATTGCATGGATATATATTATATCGGTATTATTTGAAGCCTATTCCTACCAGCCAATGCGCAATATGCTATGCGATTGTTTCATTCTTATCTTTACAGTGGCGGATCCAGCCCTAGTCAGAACAGCAAGATGAAGAACTAAACATCTTAATTCTTAATAGCTTTTGTATGATAAAGGGTCTTTAAAGACCCATTATCATACAAAAGCAATTAAAAATTAATGAGTTTGAGCATGCTTTTAATCTCCATTCTATTGCTTTGACTAAGTAAAAGCATGTTCTGAGTCCGCCTCTGAAATTATAGTTATTGTCATTGTTATCTTTATTGATTATTAAAATTTAAATAAAAATTCATATTACTGTTATGTAAAAAAATATGCGCAATTATACATTATAATGTTAAAACCTTGCTTTCACCGTTTTGACGCCACAGTGGCGCTATTCAAGAAGGGCGTTGCATGGACACTTTTCGTCTTAATGCCTGTTTTAATAGTCTGCTACCGCTTTGAGCGCGCATACTAAAAAGTAGAGTTTGAAAACACTAAATATCCGTACCAGGGTCGGATCCAGGAGTAGGCAAACACCTACGAAGAAGTGTAAAACAATTAAAATTTCTTTGAAATTTTAATTGTTTTACACTTCTTCGTAGGTACTTTCCTACTATTTTCAAGCTCTGGATCCGCCACTGCGTACTGGAGCATTAAAAAGATGAAGAAGCAAAAATTTACACATTAGTTAAAGACCTATTGAAAATAAACTTGTAGTTTCTTCTAATGCAAGAAGTTGGTTGGAGAGGCTCTGATAACAAAGTTTTTCTGTTCGAGACAAGCGAAAAATATAATTTCCATTGGTCTGGCTGCAAATAACACGTAAAGCTGGTGTTAATATACTTATTAAGGTTGATTAGAACGTTGAAGTTAGTAACCCTGACCTTGCAGACTCGATATTTCCCAATAATGGGTATGGATCTCAAAGTGAACTGCTTTAACCCCTTACCACATAGTTTTTAAAAATGGTCACACATTCTTAAATCGTTAAAGTATGTGCGGTCATTTTGTGAACACTATGTGGTAAGGGGTTAACATACGAGTTGTAAATATCTTCTCTCTCACCGATTCTTGTGGAATGGACTCATATAATTCAAATCTTCTGAAAGCAATTGAAAATCGCTAAACACCAAAACTATTCATCGCTGGAGTATTCAATGCTTTGTTGGATGTTGTAAGGTATGAGAATTATTCTGATGGAAAAAAGTAATTAACCATTTAACGTATAATGACAACCATTAGTGATCGAAATCTTTCTCTGTTGCAAGCTGAAAAATACGTTCAGCAACATGTAAATGACTGTAGACTTTATACTGGTTTCCAAGCCGAAATTCATCATAAACTTCTAAGTTCCCATATGGGCACCATATACCATAAAATTGAGAAGAACACCAAAACCGTTAAAACCGTTAACGCCTAGATGGCATAGATGTGATGTCAGAAACTCTGGTAAAGTCTTCGATTGATACAGCTTCAGGAACTATGTCTCGAAAGCTTCAAGTTGAAAAGTAAGGTAAATTTTGGAAGGAAGAGCAAATTCTTAACAATCTAATAGAACTTCAATCAAATTTTCTTACAAATACTGTCGAATATAAAAAAACGACAAAAGTAAATAAAAAACACTAGTGCGTTGCATAAGAACCCAAAGGTTGCTACACAGGAATTATTTAGAAGCATCAAATCTTTTTAAAGGTCCACTTTCGAAAACATCAAAAGAAATAACGGACTAAGCTTTATTTTATCTTATTGAGCCTCAAAAACTAGCACCGCTTTTCCCAATACGAGTCGAAGAAAATCCCAGAATGCATGAACCACCTGCAAGAGCTTGCAACTGACTATATCAATGTTACGTTATCAACCCCTGCATGAAAAAGTATACTTTATTAGTTAATTGAATTTCTTCATTGAAATTGACTACATTGGCGGACTCAGAACATGCTTTTACTTAGTCACAGCAGTAGAATGGAGACTCAAACTCATTAATTTTTAATTACTTTTGTATGATGATAGTCTCTACAGATCCATCAACACACAAAAATCTATTAAGAATTAAAACGTCTAGTTCTTCATCGTGTTGTTCTGACTAGGGTTAGATCTGCCACTGGACTACATTGAATTATTATGTAAAACACAACATGATAATTAAAATGTTCTAATTAGCAATCTTATATATATATGTGCATTTTTAAACTGGAAATATCAAGTCACATGAAGTTGTTATCCGATGGAAAAGTACTGCAACAAAAATCGGGATAATAATCTATTTTCGAATTACATATAATTATTTAACATTTAGAGAAAATCTGGAACAGATTTTATCTAAATGTCAAATAATTAAACGCAGATTTTCCATAAAAGCCAAATATTCATATATAATCCGAGACGGATTATCCCGATTTCCATTCAGTAAAAAAACAATTATAATTTAAGCCGATTGTAGATAATTGGATTAAAAAGTTAGAAATTGGGCACTTAGAAGTGACGAATATTCTCGACACCGAAAGGAGCAGTCTCGAAAATTCGCTTTATTACAATCTATTTTCATTCAGAAGAAATGTTTGTGTGACACTTCTTCTGAGATGAAAATGCAATAATTTCCTATGGAGAAACAAATTTTATCGAATTTTTGCGACAAACCCCCGGGGACCGTCCACGAATTTCTTTTCGAAAACCCTACCATTTCCATCACAGAAGAAGTATATTTGTGTATACTTCTCAGGGTCGGATCCAAGAGTAGGCAAACACCTGCGAAAAAGTGCAAAACTATTAAAATTTCTTGGAAATTTTAATGGTTTTACACTTCTTCGCAGGTACTTGCCTACAATTTTCAAGCTTCTAGATCCGACTCTGCTTCTTATGTGATAAAATTTGATACAAATTTCTGTAAAAATGGTCCTTAACCCTTTTTTGTACAGTGTCCACAAATGGTCACACTCACTAACCCAATCCTGCAGTAAAAACTGCAGGATTGTGTTAGTGAGTGTGACCATTTGTGGCCACTGTGCAAAAAAGGGTTAAAGATTCGTTTTTATTTCTGATATTTCATTTAACATATTCTGTCAGATATACGCGGATCAGCATTTACATACATCACTTTAGGGCAACACTTGCATTTACCCTTAAGTTTTTTTAACAAAATTTTATATTGACATCATCTCATCAAATCTCTGTCCTGTTTAGTCTAATCCTGTGTTGTATTACACACATGATCTAACTACACGTACCTTCTTCTTGGACAAAAATTGATTTAATTACACTTCAGGAAAATCGGTATAATCTTATTTAAATTACCCCTGAGTATTTGGCATTTAGAGAAAATCTGTTCCGAATATTCATGTGTCATCTAAATAAGATTCACACAGGCGGACTCAGAAAATGTTTTTACACCTTGTCACAGTCATCTAATAGATTTTCAAAGTCTTTAATTTTAATTACTTTATGTATGACGCTGGGTCTCTAAAGAACCAGCGTCATATAAAAAAGTTTTTAACAGTTCAAAGTAATTATTCTCCATCGTGTTGCTTTAACTAGGGCGGGATGCGCCACTGGAAAAAATAAGAATACTTCCTACAAATATTGCCTGCCAGTCTTAGCAGCGAAACTAGACGTACTTAGCGTACCAATAAACACGAATGTCACATATGTGCGTATGACAATATGATTCCTTTAAGTATTTATTGTCAGTACAAGTGATGCTCATAATATTTAATTCAGTGTTCAGCAATGAGTAGATGGTCAAAATCATAAGCTTAAACCTTAACTTGAAAGATATTATGGTTAGGATATTGATTGGACTCTAAGTGGCGAATTCAAATCTGGTTAGAAAGATGAAAAACAAGAATGCGGGTAATTTGAGACCCATAAACGGAAGCAGCCATCTGTACGTGTTCTTCAAATTATGTGTTCGGTAAATATTTGAAAAAGTCCTACAGAATTGTCCTTGGTGGAGTTCATTTTTAGCATTGTTGCAGGCTTAAAGCCTGCAACAATGCTAAAAATGC
>JAUCNQ010044895.1:0-13082 GCA_032352715.1 Bougainvillia muscus | reverse complement strand
AATTGATTTAATCAGGTTTAGACTTCATAAAACCATAAAACTTGACAATTCAATTCCAATTGGTTAGAGGGATAATATGGAAACCAAAATACCCAGTTTCGCACACTTTAATTTTTTTTGCAGACATCTGCGCCGAAAATAGCCTATTTTGCACCCCATTCATTTTCATTCATTTTCTCTGCAAGAAAATATGCTGTATATGCGTTGTGCAGCGACCATCGTAATTCAATGTCAACAGCATACCGCTTCGGGCTTAGTGAGATTTCATGTAGACGCAGCCTAAGGTAGCAGATATTCAATGAAAGACAATATTCTATCGGACTGGATCAGACTTTTGTCGAAAGGCGGACTTTAAGGAAAAAAAAAAATAGGAAACACATTGTTTTTCGGATTTTTATAAAATCAACTCTTTCATCCTTGCATTTAAACGTAGCCTAAGATTACTGGTATTTAACAAAAGACAATATTCTATCGGACATGAATATTTTTGAATTTAACTTAGCAAAAAAGAAGAAGAAATTTATCATACGCAAACTTAAAAGGTTGAAAAATCCTACGGGGCGCAGAAACGTCTGGCACTCTCACAGAGAATTTACCAATTGTTATATATTATAAGTAGTGAGGATCGAAAAATCCTTCCAGAAATCTTTAAGTTAGCATTAGGCTGAAATGGCTAAGATAGAATGGTTTAGATGAAAGATATTTCTTCACCCATCAACTATGGTGGTGGCAGTGATAAGGCAAAACATTGGAAACACACTACGTTTCTTATTTCAGCCGGATCTTTTGACGGCCCATCATGTTTGTTCTATATGTTTATGAGCAACTTTATCCTGTTATATACTGAATGTATGTAACAATTAAGTTGCAATTACAAAGCCAAAGTATGCTTTTGATCGTAATTGCTCTTTTTAATATCATTAAAGTTCAAACAGAAACCCTGTCTCTGTTATCTGCTTAATGACGCCATATAAGAATATAATTTTTTTCCATGAAATAGACCTGATCAAGATGTATCCTTATTAAGAAGAAAATGAGGGGGCAACTGCTGTAATACCCCTTTGTTATTCCTCAATTCAATCTTAATTGTGTTAAAAAGAAGCAGTGTCCGATTGGAGGACCCTTGAAAGGCCTGGATTACGAAGTATGTACAATGTTTAAGTGTTGTTCTCCAGACATTGTCCAAAAAATTGATTTCGCAAAACGTACCGTTTTTATCACAGAAGAAGTGTCTTCGTGTATACAAAGATGCACAAAGACATTCCTTATGTATGAAAATTTATACGAATTTGCACATGCATTTGTGGACGATCTGAGAACATGTTCTAAATCTGATTTTATTTAATCTATAATTCTAAAAGGTACTGGCTTGTTTGTTTATTTCTTCTTATTGGACTTATTTTTAGTCACCCCAGTTCTTCTTGATTTATTTTTATAGCTTGTTATTCTAAACTACAACATCCTAAAACATATCTTAGAAATTCTAATCGAACTATGGTCTTCCCAGCAGTTGGTTCAACTAACTATTGGATACAATCACAAGATCGTGATTTTCTTCGATTAGATTTTGGTACAAGTGTGTATATTAAATGAATCATAATACAAGCTGGTTTAACTTTTAAAGAGATACACACATTCAACTTAACGTGTCATACACCATCTTCCATACATGTACAGGTAAAAATATCTATAAAAAAACTTTATACAACTTTTTTAACATATCATCCCAACTATTTTGCCCTAAGTGTTTAACTTTCATTGAAAGTTTCTAACAATTATAGGAATAAATTTAAAATTGATCATATGCTGATATTTTCTATGCAACTCCAATTCGCAGAATTGTCTGAAACATACAGAAACGTACAGGTTTTTTAAAGATCTCATTGGGCTGAAGGCAAGGGTATATCATTTACCTAGACCAAAGAGAGTATCCCAGAGCATCTTTGAAGTCTGAAGGGCGCTTTACAAGCACTTAATGTTTTAAAAGGGAAATCCAAATAACGCAACAAAAATTAGGCAGCGTTTGATCAAAACAAATATTGTAGCTGCTTGTAGCAATATTTGAAAGGTGATTTTGATGAAATTATATAGCTGAAGTTCACACAAATTAAAACAGTAATTTTGCAGCAATTGATCCCAGATTTTTACAACATTATTACCAAACAACCAAGTTATCGTGTTGGACGTGTTAGGAGAGCGATATAAAGCACTTATAAGTGGTTGTTTAAGCAAGTGGTAGGTGAACGTGAACGATCGTGTGCCTCTCACAGCAAGGCCTGTAGTGAGTTTAGTACATTTCAGCACTCACGTATAGAATCCAGCACAGATACTTGTATTCCTGGTATGTTTAATACAGTTCTCCGTTACGAAACAAGCAAGCTTCTTTACTTCTTCTTTAAATTCAACAGGACATTTATCAGCATGGAGCAGAATGCCATGTAGGTTACAATAAACTAGTTGGATGAAAAAACAATTATACGTGTGTCTTATTTTTCAGTCTTTAACTCCAAGTTTTGCTGTTGTAAATGAAATACTGATCATTTGGTTTAAAGATCCTGTAGTTTGTGAAATAGTATATTTCAGCTCCATGAAGAATCAGAGTTCTTTGAGACTATCTTTTGCTGGATGTCATTCAGGTTTGAATCTATAAAAAATTATTATAAAATTTAAGTTGAGAATTGATAATAAAACATTGGTATATTGTTATTTATATTTATTTTTACGATGGTTCTTACCCTGTTACCTTAAACAAGGTTGTTACATATCTTAAGACGACCTCTAAAAACCATACATTTTAGTGGGTTTTTTTCGCTCCCAAGAAATTGTTAAGTGTGATAATTTCGAATATGGGTACAATGTTGATACTTGAAGATTGTAAAGAAGTCACAAATGCACTTAGTCTGCACAAAGATTTAGTCTGCACTTAGTCTGCACAAAGATTTAGCGCCCTGCACTTATTAAGCGCCCGTACTTAACAAGCGCCGAGGTAAAACTTAAAATTAAGCCCGTATCTAATAAGTGCCTCCTTCATGAAGAGGGGCACTTATTAGAAAGTCTGTTTTGGAAGAGGGCGCTTATTTTAAAAAACACCCTAAATTTTCTTCGAATAGCATGCAGAGATACATTTCCGTCAAACTGCAAACTATATTCGAGTTATTACGCAGGGGAATTTCTGCACTTCGTCTTGTGTTTTAATTCCAAGTCTTCCAATGTTTTCTTGCCTGTCAGTGCCAATATGCTTTCTTATGACATGTAAAAATACATTGGTTGAAACTTCGTGAGTGGAAAATTTATTAAGTCCCCGGGGTAAAAATTGAAAGATATAATAAGCGCACAGGGCGCGAAATTGAGCATTTACGGTGTTAAAATTGATACGAATTCTATAAGAAGTTTTGGTACATTCGTTTACAAAGTTCTTTATTTCTAGATTGTTCGACTAAAATGGGAATTGAATCTCAAGCAACAGATATCACACTTACTTCATCAGGCTCTTATTTGGCAGATAATAGGCCTCTTCGAGGTACCAGAGCAAAACATGGATACTTGAATAATTTAGACTTTGCATGGGCTGATAATGAGAAAGGTATTGTTATCTACAATTCCCCCTAAATTTTACTTGTGTAAGTAGTAATCTAATAATGCTAACGTTGGACGAGCCCTAGTTCTGCTGGAATAATTGCACCTCGAGGTGGATTCGAATCACCAACTACTATCATGATGTGTCAGACCTTAAGTTGCAGTTGTGAATGCCATCTTCAACGTAAAAACACGCACTCTGACATCAGACTGATAACTCAGTTGGTAGAGCAATGGGCCAAAACCTAGTGGTTCATATCCCACCCGTGCTTATCCCTTGAATCTTGAAATTGTCCAACAAAGTTTGAGAATAACTCATTACAAATTCTCATATATATACCAGAACGAATTTTGGAAACCCACATTGGATACCACAAATCAGTTTGTGAAAACGGGATTCATAGCAACATATAAGAGGTCGTCTGCATCATTTCCATCTAAGGAAAGGTATCTTTATGTACACAGAGAGACTATCGATATGAATTTCCATACTAATTTTGTGAAAGTGAAAGGTCCCTAACTGTTAAAGAGTAGGCTAGATAAAGAATAGTTTGAACCTGTATTAAGCTTGATTGCCTGATTACTAACATAGCAGACACTTGAAGAATGAAAAAATAAGGTGTATTTTTGTTATTGTCAGTCATGTGAAAGTGATGTGGAACATTTTCAGTGGTAGCCAGCCAGTAATCAAATAAGTAATAAAAATGAGCATAATAGAATTCCAACTAGACATTGTGAGAGTTACTGTTTAATGTTGCTAGTTGGCTTCCTCAGCTGTTAGCCCTCTTTTATATGTTATATATGCCCCCACCTACCAGAAAATGTTAATGCTAACAGTGTTACAAAATTATGTTGTCTGGTCTTAAAAGGTTGTTACTTTTATCTTCTATCTATATGCCATACGAAAGAAACGAAGGGTAATGAACCACTTTTTTGGACTAGGGTAAAAAAAAATTCGAAGAAAAGGCTTATCTTTGAGTTAAAGCATGGAGCGGATTTCTGATAGGAAAGTATCTTTTTCTGCACAAAATACTTTGCACATATGGAAAAATGAGATAGAAAGCGCTATAGAGCAAAATGTATATTTTTCACTAAATTTCCATTCTTGATGATGTTATCAAAAAAATAAGCTGATGATGTCATTCATTTAGGGCTGAATAAAATAGGTTGTACTAGGAGCCCATACAAAGTAGGGTTAAGCAAATATATATATTTTTCTTCATGTTCCTCCGTATTGTCCAATAACTTTGTCAGACATAAGTGACGAATTTTTTGCAAGGTGACGAAAAGTATGTCCAACGAAAAATTATGTCCGCCGAATAATTAAGTCTAAATCGAAATTTTCAAAATAGGCTAGATTCTCTGTTTTCACTCGAAAGACAGGGCATTTTGGTTTTCACTCATAAAATCAATGATTTCGGAATTTTTAATAATGAAGTTAAGAGTGCATTATTTGTGTGTTCTTCTGGTAGAAGAACAATACAAACAAGGAAGACATCGTGCTCTGAATGGCTCTAAATATCCATAATAACGATTTTAAGTTGTTTTTTTGTTTTACTGAAAATTTAAAAATGGACGAAATTATTCGTCCGACATAAATATTCGTCGGACAAAAGTGACGAAATTTTGCGAAGGTGACGAAAAATTTTGTCCGATGAACAATTTTGTCTGATAAGGTATTATTGAAATAGTTAAAACTATATTTAAAATTATTAAAACAATTAATGTTTTACAAATGACATAGTAATATGTTTACAGGGAACGAATTCTATATGTGTATTTCACAATTAAGCTGTCGCTGTGTGTTCAGCCATACTAAAAACATGTATTTAGGATATATTGTTAGTTCAGTGTAGTTCTCTGAATGATTCTGTAATGACAACTTCATTAGAAAATTAATTGATAACGATTATCATACATTTCACGATCGTTTTTGAAAAATGACATAATTATTTTTAGACGATGCAGTTTGGCTTCAAGCTTGCTTTAAAGAATCAGTATATAAAATATCTGGCATTGCTCTTCAAGGACAAGGAAATGCTTACTGGTATGGTCGTATTAACAGCTATACAGTAAAATATGGTTACAGGGCTGGTGACAGAGAATACAGAATTAACAATACTATCAAGGTAAGGGACCATCTACGAAATCTGTATGGAATAATGTTGTACGCACAAAAATATTTCTTCTATGATAAAGATGATACGATTTATGTTGAGAACCTTGTGGACATGCATGGTCAATAGTACTGTTTACATAAGTAGAGTTTTGGCGTTTGATTAATTTCCTTTTTTCCTTTGTAAAATAGAAAGAAATAAAGTCACACCTAAAAAAATATCTTTGTTTCCTATGACCCGACAGAGTCACTTCTGACCCACCAAGTGGAAAACTTTAATGCAAAGAGTATGAAAAGTTGTATTTTATGATAGCAAATTAAAAGATGATTTTAAGTGTGGCTACAGTATTTTTCTCTTCGAAAGTATTGTTTGAAACTAGATAGTGTTTCGTATATTTGAACCGACTAAACCTTGTTAATAAACCTTGATGAAAGATATGTTACAAATAATTTGAAAATTATCTGTCAATTAAACTCAAAAATGTCACGCAACAATAGCATAACCGAGCCATCTATATTTTGTGGTTTGTCTCTTATTATGTAATGAAAAATCGCAATTCCCCCCCCCCTTCTCCCCTCAATAACTTTAGAACCAATTACATTCAGAATATAAAACTTGGCACCAATGTTCACCATCACGAAATTAACGACTTGACGCAAAAATAATTATGATGACGTGAACGTGACGTTGATGACGTCATTAAAACCTGCAAAATCGGGTAAAATTAGCATGTTTCAGATCCGCTCTAAAACTTAGTAAGAAAAAGGGATTATTACCCCCAAAACGCTTTGAAAACCGTAAACAAAGACGAAATTATCCTTCTAAAACGTTTTCAACGATTTTAACGCGGATTAAACCGGATTTTCAATTGTCCGGGAAAAATTTTCGGCCTCGGTTCCGGTCTTCCGGAAAGATTTTTGGTCATCCGAAAATTTTTGAACTCAAAAGAAACTAAAGTAATAAAATACGTTCTTGTGCAAAGTTTCAACTTTTAATCTTAAATAATGAATGAAATACTGCAATTGTAATATTCAGGAATTTCCGAGGGAGTAGTGCTGTAAATTGAGAGGTGGTTTCAAACAATATCCATTAATTTGAAAACCACGTTTGGTATAACGCTGAAATTTCAATAGATGGCGTAATATAGATATATATTGAAATTTACAAAATATCATATTGAAAAAACGTAGACAGAACAGAAGTTATAGGGGGTCAAACATGGCGCCTGCGCTTTCAGCCTCCCCCCCTAGTAATAGGGTTAGGTGTTCAAAGATGATAATGTATCATGGTTATCCTTTGTAAATTAATTTATTACCAACTAGCCAGATAAAAAGTTAGGAAAGAAGTACTCAGAATGTAGAACTAATGCTAATTTTGTTTGTTACGTTCTAGGTTTTTAATGGAACGGATTCAAGATTTGGCACGAGTGTAACAGAATTTCCTTTCCCAATATTTGCAAGATGTGTTCGCATACAAACTACCATAAGTCAGTGTTTTGGGCATTGCGCTGCTAGAATCGAATTACTTGGGTGTAAAAAAGGTATTAAAGACTCGAAACAATCATTTTGTCAGACATGATATGGAAGATAATTAAATTAATATATTTTTAGATCTGGGTATGAAGTTATATATCTGGCCGGCTTTGCATACAAGTTGAAAGGTTAAGGGATACACTTTAATAAAGAATTGTTTAATTTTCTTAAAAAACACATTTTAACGCATGTTTTCTGAAAAGGATTTCCATTGTATCTTTTCTATCTCTAAGAATATTGACATTTTCTTTCTTTTTAAGGCTCGCCTTTACAACCAACATTGAAATACAAAAGCAAAATTTTTACGTGTTTTGCAAAAGGTGTCCATGCCAAAATTAAATGGTCAGTAACAAATAGTTCACTCAACTACACTATTGATTCAATGAAAGCAGATCTTAATGCAAACGCTTCTGTGCAATCAACCTTGTTATTAAACTTTACAGGGGCGTACCCTGTCATTGATGCTCCAACTTCATCTTGTACTGAAAATGAAACTCTACATGGTTTTACTTGTTCGCTTGCTGTTACTTGCACACTACAATACAATGCTATAGTTACAAGTGGAACTTCACATAACCTAACAGGGGTTTATTTCGGTATTGTATCTTTTTTGTTATCGTATTTCTTCCGTTATCAACATCTTTATTTCAAGCTTTACTTTTTATTAATACTTTTTATTCCATTATTTTGGGGTTCGTCTCAAAAGTTCGCTTTAATTTCCTTCACAAATCGCTTCATTCTTTAACCTCGGATAAAGTGTTATTGTGCATTAGTATTAACAATAACACTTCATCTGAGATGAAAATTGACAGAAATAAAGCGAATTGATTAAGCAAATTTTTGAAACGGTTCCTTACGGTGTAATTCGGTATTCATTGCGGTATTTTTTACCTCTTTTGCAGTATTGTAACCAAATGGGTCATGCGACAAGTCAAATCTGTCATCATGTATCAGCCATGAACTACATGGCAAAAATCCCTGTGTAGAATTACTAAATTTGTTTTATTTACAATATAGCGTTTAGTAGTAGTAAGTAATCTAGCTCTTTTAAGCGTCTGTCAATTTGGTCGCTGCCCTTTGAACTATAATGGTGAAAGTGCCATTGTTGTGTAAAATAGGCCACAATTGTTTATTCAACTGATCATATGCTGCCCTCATGTTCTATTTTAGACCCTGTAGATATTATTTTTCATTTCATTATCTTTCTGAATACTTATGAGTCTGTATGTATGCTGTAGGGCATCATAATTTAGTTGGTTTTTGCTATTTATTTTCCTTAGAAAAAGCTGCAGAGATCAAAGCGATTGATGTAAACACACAAACACTGACTGCCAACATTTCTTGGGAAACATACCCAAACCTAAACAAGTATACATTTCTTCCGTTACATTATAATGTAACTGTGGAAGATGAAGCTGGTTCGTTCTATGATCAGTATTCTGTCAAACAAAGTAAATGGAAAGAAGTAACTGGATTGAAACCATATACAAACTACACAGTCAGTGTATTTAGTTGGAATAGATACGATATTGGTCCTGTACAAAAGAAAATATTTAGGACTTTGGAAGGAGGTAAGGAACAGTTTATAAACCTGGATTAAGATACTTCTTCCCCATTATTACAATTTTACATACGATTTTTACGCCATATTCCACTGCCGAAGTGAATTAAATTATAACAATCAATTATATTTGTATATTTTTATGTGATTAAACCTGGACAACTGGATCCAGTCGTTAGGACACAGATAAGATGCACAGACACAACACAACACAGATGCAGTAGTGGCACAGTGGTAACACATTGAGCTCATAATCGAGGTGTCCCTGGTTCGAATCCAGGCCGAGGATCTTCTCAGCACCATGTCCCTGGGAGTACTGCAGTGTACTTGTTCCTCTGAAAAGTGGTGATTGCCAAGTTTCGGAGTCATAGAGTTGGCAGAGGGTTGTTGAAAGCTCAGAGATAGATTATCAAGATGACAGGGCTGGATATAACTTCTCCCCTAGTAGTGGCTTGTGGTGTTGCAGAAAAGAAATAGTGATAGCCTTAGGAGAGGTGAAGAAGTTAAAAAACAAACAAAAAAACAACAACTCTTATTACCTTAAAAATCCCATATTAATTAAATCTTACTTTAGCCAATCTCAGCATTGATTTCTAACCGATTCTGGTTGTTCAAAGTAAGATTTGATACCAGATTAAATAATAATTTATTTAATTTCAATGTTCAAAAACATCTTGAATTAAATGAAAGATAGATGCCGCATTAACTTCGAAGACTAAATGCCATATTTTTATTTAATGAATTTAAAAAAATATTTATTTGTTCCCAGTCAATCTTCACTTCAAAACATTTGTATATTTAGATATTATGCAAATAGATTAAAATTTTCTATATCGTTATATGTAATTATAGTAAATTATGAGCAAAATACATTTGTAATAACGAATTAAAATTCCACAAGTTTTAATGTTACCATTAAATATATCTGAATGATGATAATATGGGATATGGCCATTTTATTTACCATAATTAATTTTAAACATGTATATTGACAAGTCCAATGATTAAGAAATGATTAAAAGTATACGTCAATTTAAGGTCCGCATCTCTGAGCATTTGGGAATTTTACACTTACCGGAAAGCATTGTAAAACGAGGAAAGAATCAGCAATTAGTGATCACATGCTTTTTTGTAACTGCTCTCCTACATTTAGTGATTTTGATATTCTTTTTCGTGAATCTAATGACTTTAAACTCTGCGTTAAAGAGAGCATTCTTATTCAATGTGACAGCCAACCTTTAATAAACATGTTACGTCAGTCAACCTGGACCTTTTTGATTGGTCTACTTAATGAGTTTTTAATTGTAAATCTCGAATATTTAAACTCTTGTAAAACGTTTTGTAATGTAGCGTCAACATGAAGGTAGAGCCTTCAAAAGCTAGCTAATATGAATTGGATTTGTCAATAAATCGCGTCGTTTTTATTTTCTTAATAATTTATTATAGTACTTCTTATAATGTTATTTTAGCTGTTTTAATTATATCTGCTAGTCTTATTTATCTTAACTTATTTTGTCAACCTGTAGATTGATGTGTATATCCTCTTCATGCATCCAAAGTTATTTTGGCAACTTATAGAATGGTTTGTGTGTGGCATTGCTGTAACTTGCATATGGGCCAATGTGAAAACTGTCAATGGGTGAATTGGTCTTTAAATTTAGAAGGACATTAAGTTTAGATCCAATAATAATTAGTGGGGTCAAAACCTGACCACACTGGTAATAACCAAGGTTTTTACACTACATCATGTTTCAAACTGCTTTATAATGCATGTCATTTTCACCTCAAGATAGACACTAATTTTGGGAAGTCAACTGGCTAGGTATAAGTCTGGGTCGTATTACTTTTACTTGTATAATGTTATGATGGTAAATAAAACTTCCTTCCTTCCTTACTTACTTACCCAGTACTATTCTTGCTGAAACTAGCTAATGGTACAAGAAATGTAATTTCTTTGCGTTGATATTTTTTTTATAGCACCAGAGGCTCCCATAAATTTAACCATCTCTTCAAAAGGAAATACAAAATTCACATTTACATGGCTGCCACCAGAAGCTCCGAATGGTAAAATATCTAATTACAAGTTGAAATGTTGTCGCAAATTTTGTCGAGAGACCTTTGTTATTAACAACATAGGTGCAGACGTTAGAACGGCTACCATTGAAGATTTAGCAACACATAGCGAGTATAACTGCAGTGTAAGTTTTATTGAATTGTTTAAGAATTATATGCAGTAGTGGCACTGTGGTAACACATTGAGCTCGTAATGGAGGGTTCCTCTGCTCAAATCAAGGCCAAGTACCTTCTCACTGTCCCTGGAGGTTCTACAGTCAACCTTTTCCTTTGTAAAGTGGTGATTGCTATGATTCGAAGTCATAAGGTTGGCAGACGGGTATTAAAGCTCAGAGATGGATTATACACTTCCTAGGGAATGATGCAATCTCTCCCTTAGTAGTGTCTAGTGGTGTCACGGAGGAGAAACAGTGATAGCGATGGGATGTGGATGGGATAGGTGAAGAAGTTAGAAAAAAGTATTATTAAGTTGAGTTTGCCATTTCACATGTGAGAGTTAGGAAGTAAACTGTCTCTACTGAATGTTCTATGGGGCACATAATCTTTTGGCACTCAAGCAGAGATTTTCATGTGATTAATCAGAAGTAGTGACGATCGAACACACACCAAATTCACCCTGTTGGCGAAGTACAAATATACAGTATTATTTATAACTTATTTTAGATCAAAGTTTTATCCTTGTAGGTTCAAGCATTTACATCTGGTGGTAAGTTGGAAGGCGTATGGAGCTCACCAATATTCCCTCGAACACTATTCCAAGGTATGTTGTCTTTTTCGATTTAAATCATACTCTGCTTACTCTAGTCACTAATAAGGAACTTTCTCAAAAATGTACTGAACTATCTGAACAATACTTCTTTTTGTTAATTTAGAGAGTTTGACTTTAAGGCCCCTTTTTCAGGTTTGAAATTTATTATCGGTAACATCATCAAGAAAATATGATTCATATTTGATCCTAGTACAACCTCGTCCCTAGGGTACGATGGCCCAACAAGCTCACTTCTCGTTCACATCCAGGCAGTTCTCGTTCACATGCAGACAGTTCTCGTTCACATCCAGACAGTTCTCGTTCACATTCAAGCAGTTCTCGTTCATATTCAGACAGCTCTCGTTCATATGTAGACAGTTCTCGTTTGCAAACAGACAGTTCTCGTTTAAAAATGGGTAGTTCTCCTTCATCAATCGACCCTTCTAGTTCCTTTTCAGACATTTCTCGTTCACAGGTTTCACCCACCGCAAGTCTCGGAACAGCTCATTTGGTGCTGATTTTGTGCTAATTTCGTGCCATCTGTAATATGACTTGCAATTCTTACGGTCTGCATTTCGGAATTAGTTAGCAAATCTCCGTAAGGACCCGTAACTCCCCGTATTTGATTTCCGGGAAAGATGCAGAAAGATGCATTTTCTCTACTTTCCAATACGTACTATTGGCTGGCGATAAACACGTGACTTATAATGTTTTATCAAATATGTGACGTAATTTCGTATAAATTATTATACGATACCAGGGCTTCTTTTGCGTCAATCCCGCAAATTAAAAAGCAAAACGAGGGACGAGGTTAATCCTAGAAGTTTTAAAAAATAAAAAATAAGTGTGTTACTTGCTCATGTTACACTGCATGTACCTCTTCCACATCCAGTTTCGAACGTCATTCGTTTTATGCAGCATGTTACGCCAAGAGGTTCAAAAGTCGTATCATTTTTCATACAAAAGGAGTGTTATTGTGTATATTTAGTATGCACAGAAACACTTCTTATGTGATGAAAATGGTTATAACATGAATTTCCATACAGATTTTTGGACGGTCCCTAAGTGTTTTAAGAAATCCCAGGTGTTGCTTGGTCAATGAGCAGAAAATATTTTCCATATTTTTACAAAATAAGTAAGTAAAAACAGTAAGTAGAAATAAGTGCTTTTGAACCTCTACAAATTTTGTGGACTGTCCCTTAATGATATAATATTTATAATCTAATAACCCTGTATGCAGCTGCTAATGTTTTTATCACCAAGAACCTAAAATATTTGAGTAGTTGTTATATATACTACAAAAATATCTTTCAAGAACGGACAAAACTGTAATTAAATCAGATAAATGCTATATTGAGTATTTGAGGAAGGATAGGTCTGATTTAGGAGTGACAAAGGTAAACGACATGTGTCTTCAGACTCCAAATGCAACTCTTTCATTAGTCTTTTTCCTCCCTTCAACCCTCTGCTTAGAT
>JAUCNQ010044784.1:0-13084 GCA_032352715.1 Bougainvillia muscus | reverse complement strand
TTGCAAAAATTTGTAACACTGCCTGTATTGGTTATTGACTGTAATTTGGAATTATCAAAAACGTATGCCCAGTCTAGGGTTTCAGGCTCGGGAGCAGTGGTGTTTGACTTTTTAGCTTTCTTTTTTGCTAATAAATATTCTTTTTGCACATTCCTTCGTTTGAAGCCGTTGCTAATCATTCTCCTGAGAAAGCCATGCCAGATAGTTTCCAGCTTTCTCAATTCACTGGCAGATAAATCCCAGGATTGTGTGCTGTACAGTAGTCTGTTGCACACATATGCTTCAAGAATTTTAATTTGAGTAGACATATTTATTCTCTTGTCTCTTGACGTGCTTTAATTCATTCCACTATTGATAGGCTGGTGAAATGCGGAATGTTAGATAGTAAGAGGGATCTTCATCATTGTTAGTGATCATATGGCGAAGGTATTTAAAGGTGTGTACATTCTTAAGCGCTACACCTCCGATACAAATTAGCGATGTTTTAGTTTTAATTTCTTCAGGAACATTAAATGCCATGCCATGGATATTTTTAAACCAAACCGGGTAAAAGTATGATCATAGATCTGCACTATCTCTGCAAGCTCGTTTACATTGGCACACAAGAGAACAATGTCATCAGCGTATAGTATCATTCTGAGGCGTTGAACTCCACTCAGGCTATGAATTCTACGTTGTTCTCTGGTGGAACAATGGCCTGGAATTAGGTATGAGTACTGAAGTCCAGTGTTAGGGAATTTCTGGAAGCTCGTCTACATTGGTACACAAGAGAACAATGTCATCAGCGTATAGTATCATTCTGAGGCGTTGATCTCCACTCAAAGTATCTCGTGTTCAGCGCATCTTAGAACAAAATTCAAATATATATTAAATAATACAGGCGATTTAAGACCACCTTGTCTGCATCTGTATAAGTTTTGAAAAATACCTTAGAACCTTTGATTGCAGCTGATGTACCTGTTATAGAATACTTTTAAAATGTTAACCAAAATTGGTGACTTTATGCGAATATCTAAAATCTGCTTGAAAACAACGTCGTTATTGCACTTTTCCTTACTTATATAATTAATTTGTTATGGTCACAAACTCAACGATGTTCGAAATTTATGGTCGCGAATGGTCGCGAAATATTTCCCATTCGGCAATTCAGGAAAATATATGTTCGTGAAATGCAACTTTTTTGGACTCGCGAAAATTAATGTTTGCGAAAATTAACGCACTTAAGGTAAACTCATAAAAAGGAAAACGTATTAAAAAATAACAACAAAAGTTCTGACGAGACCATATTTTGTTTTATTTTCTTTAGCTTTGGACTATTTCATAGCCATATTAACAACATTATATCCCAAATTTACAAAAACGAGTTACATGCTGAAAAACTACTTAGAGTCTCCAGTCTGTAGCGATATTGAACAGGAGAAGGTATCAACCAATTTTGAAAAACGATTCATTGTTTCTGATTTAGTATAAAATCAATGCAGATTTTTCGAGTTCTTTCTCATCCTCTGTGACGACCTCTTTTCTTATCGATCCCATTTTTTCAAATACCTTTGATTTCATTGTTACTCTGATTGGATGGTTTTAAGCCCATCGTTACCTTGTCGATATTGAATTAGTCAATTCACTTATTTCAGTTCGTTGGTATGCAGTATCGGCGTTGATGGGTTTACCCTAGGGTTATAGGTCCATTGGCAAACACGAAAATGGCTTTGAAGTTCTCTTTTATGCAAAGCACCCCTTGCAAAGGCTTTAAAAACTTGTCCAACCAGCATATTTTTAATCTTCAGATGGGATTGTTATAATAACTGACCATTGAGTGTAGTTATGGTTGTTAAAACTAAAGAAGTAACTTGCAAATCTGGATTGTAATTTTGTCTTGAAATGTTGCTTCAGTTTTATTTCTAAAGCCTGAGTTGTTGACGTTGTTGGATGATCTTAGTCATATTTTCTGCCAGAATAGTTATGTAATTATTTTTATGCTCACTTATGTGATAAATTCTGTTTCTTTTAATTATCTCATCTTGGTTAAGACAGCAAATGGTTTGTAAATTATTATGTCGGTGTCGGTGCCAATCTGAAGTCTTCTTCGTTTCAGTCATGATCCTTTCCCGCGGAAACGCAAATTTCTGCGTTTTTTCGAAAGTCGTACCGATTGTTTTTCTTCCAATTTGTACAAAAACGAGTTGAAAATACCCCCTCACATCCCTGTTGCCGCCTCTTTCAACGTAATATATCGCCATTTTCGGCGGATTTTCTTTGGGGCTGGAATCATGTCTGTCGTTTTGTAATCTTCTTGGTCTGCTTTTATTTAGTAAAAACAAAGAAGTTAAAGATTTTATTGTTAAAGAAATTAAAGATTTTATTGTTAAATGTGCAGGACTGCTTCAGTCAGAATTGTGTTTTATTATCCTCAACCTCGTTGGTATTTCAGAAAAATATTTGGAGCCTGAGTTTGATGATTTGAAAATAAACCCTACTTTCCACCAATGCAGTTGTGGCACAGTGATAACACATTTAGCTCATATTCGAAGGGTCCCCGGTTCAAAGCCAAGCTGAGGATCTTCTCAGTGCCGCGTCCTTGGAAGTACTGCGGTCAACCTGTTCCCCTGTAAAATTCTGATTACAATATTTCAGAGTCTTAGGGTTGGCAGAGGGGTGTGAATTAATGAAAGGCTTGTTGTAACTTCTCCCCTAATAGTAGCTAGTGGTGGTGTAGTGAAAGAGTACTAGTAATGAGGTAAAGAAGTTAAAAATAATAAAAACCTTTAAAGGAGTCAGAAACCATGGAAACCAAAGTTTTGTTTAGAAATTGCATTTTTATAATCATATCGACCTCGTTGTAACTTTAGTAAGAAAGTTAAAGCCTGGAGCTCATGACATGAAAACAAGCTCTCCTGCTCAGGAAAATTTAAAGTGGTCAGAAAGGGCCACGAAACCCAAATTTCTGGTGAGAAATTTGGTTTTTGTAATCCTCAACCTCGCTGTTACTTCAGAAAAAAATTTAAAGCCTGACGCTTATGACATGAAGTTTTCAGCAGGTTTTCAAGAGGTCAGTTATAATAAGGAACCCATTGTTTTGGTCGAAAATAGTATTTTAGTAATGTCTGTACATGGAACTACTTAGAAAGAGATTTTGTATCCCGAGGCTTGTGAATTGAAAATGCAGCTTCTTTTTTAGTCTCTGAAGATCGTAGGAACTCTAAAAAACCCCTTATAGTCTGATAGATCCTCATCCCTGGCATGGTAAGCAAAACAATGAGCGCAATTAAAATTCTTGGGAAAAAGACATGAAAGATTTTTCAGTAGCACCTGCTCTATTGAGTTGTGAACATGGATTAGTCGAAAGCTAAATGGAAAAAATGTGATCTTAAAATTGAATAATTTTGAAGTTAGTAGGATGAGTGTTGTGTTCACACAAAGCGCTTCTTCTGAGTATAATACAACTATTTAATAGACTTTTATGTTACCTTGCAGCTTTCTCATACTTGATCACTTTTATAACTACCACAAATGAAATGGACATTTGTATTCTACACATAACTCCAAGAAGATTATGTGTAACTACAAAACAATCAAACGATCTACAGTTCATCGTACACCCGAAAAACATTGATGAAATAGGAATAGAAATAAAGAGAAGACCAGATGTTGACGAAAGAACTGCCAATGTTTTCGATAGGTCCTACAAATGTATTGAACTTAAAATTTATTCGTTAACAAACAAATTGGATAGTAATACATTGGTCATCAAAACTAGTCAGTTTGATGCTATTTACAGCACCCTGAAAAAAATGGTATCAAAAGGAGAAAACATAGTGTCTGATTTGGTAAATAACCCAACAGGTAATTTTCAAGCTGCTGGCTATGGTAAAAAGAGACAACAAGGAACCAGACTTTACACATACGTTGAGCCTAAGTTCTGCATTCCTGAAAGTAAAGACACAAAATATGAGTATGTTCAACTAAAACCTGTGGGTCCGCAAATACCTGTTGAAGTGAAAGACCTTGTTTATGAAAAAACGAACATTGTTGTCCAGGTAAGGAAGTGTATCCCTCTTATTAAAGTCGCTATTTTTAATCCTTTGTCAAATTATTTTTGGCAGTTATCTATCAATCGGAAAAAGATCATCATGTACTGCATCTGTTAAACCGTGTAAACAAAATGGAACAATAATATTTTGGTTTCGTTTAAGAGAGACCAGAGTTCTATTTTGCGAGGCTACAATAATTCTAGCTACTTTCATCCCATTTCATTCCATGGTTATGAAAGTTATTGGTGGTTAGAATCGGACTACTATATTTAGTTTTCGGTCTCTGTTTTTTATAATCTATTTTAGGACTGTGTACAAAACTCTGTCCGGATTCATACCGTTTTGTTTAAGCCATCCCATGGTTAGACAAGTTATTGGTGGTTAGAACGGGAATACCATATTTAGTTGTCGGTCTGTGTTTTTTATAACGTATTTAAGGACAGTGCACAAAGCTCTGTCAGAATCCATACCGTTTTATCTAATTTCTAATATTTCTTCTGGCTTAAAAATGATAATTGGAATGCAGAAATTGTGTACGATCTACCTTAATGGTGTTGCCTGGAGGTCTTTTATGCATCCCATAAGTTGCACAAGTTGGCATAGTTTAAATTTGATACATATTAAAACAGATTTATCCATAAATAGATTTGCTTTAGAAATCGTCGTTACAATGTTATATTTCTGTTTTCTCAACGAAACCAGAATTTGATGAAATATGGTGCATCTATTTGGTTTTCACAAGCAGCGCTGATTCGTTTTCTGTGAGTATGTTTTCTTCTGTTTTTTACCTAGTTTTTACTAAATTTTACATTGCTTTTTTACTACGCAGCAAATATAATAAAGGGTTTAAATTGAGATAAATTGAGAGTTTTTTACAAAGAAGCATTTTTTTATATACTAAAGCACCCATTCGATGTTTCATGTAAAACATAGTACCGAAAAGGAGGTGCATAACACATCTGAAACAGTGACTGTGGTCAATATCTAAGATATGGGTACTTTTATAAAGCACAACTGACTATTTGATATCTTGATGGATTAAACATGGGTTTCGGAAATCAGTTTATTTATACCTTGTTTAGAGGTACATATTTGTAGAATACATTTGCACCATAGTATAATGTTGTTTGAACATAATGAATTTTGTGTATCTTTGTGTAGTCCATATAGATTATCCATCTTTCTCTATACGTTCTTTACGCAGAAACTTCACATTGAAAAAAAACTGTATGTATTTATATTGATTCAAAATTAGATCAGGGTCTAATTTAGACTGCAAGAGCAGTTATTTTTCAAAGAAGCTAGGTATATTTAGGACTGTTTTAAATAGGGGCACTTTTCCCATCAAAATTCAAGGGATAGCGTCCGATTGACAGTCGCTTCAAAGGATTAGTGCCTACAGGTGATATCCATAACATTTTGTAGATACTTTTAGGTTTGAATTATAATGTTGTGATAAAACTTGTAGACGGTTTGTTATCGTTGTATATCCTTTCATTGTATGCTTGTAGTAGAGTCTTTCAATGCATTTAAGATTAACTATCTATATTTAGAAAGTACAAGAACTGGAAGAAGGATGTGATCATCGCTTATTGTCTTACTGTAAAAAATTCACAACAAATACAGATATTCAACTTATTTGGAACGAATGTGAGGGATTTAACTTTTTGGACAAGTCTCAGGTATGTATTCTTTTTCTTTTCGTACTAACTTTATTTCTAAATGCTTTTAAAATGAATGTTATAGAATCTAAAGAGATCTTAATGATTAGTCTTATTAAACTTCCATTCTATCAGTGGAGGACGAGATCAATAGTTTAGCTTTGCATACGATCCCAATGGATCCTGATCATAAGATTAGTGGTTGATTGCAATGTGATTTTCATTATAAAAAATATTTTCTGAAAGAGAAATCGTTTCATTCATAAGGAAATAACGAACTAAATTTTAACCTGTGACTAAACTTTTCTTTTGTTTTCGCATACTGAGATTGTACAAAATAAACTGAACCTATTGAATCCGTCTGATGAAGATTTAACTTTTTGACGTTATGTTCAACCTGATGTAGAGCTAATGTGGGAATTTGATATCCAGCAACCCTTCATATCTTTTTTTTATTAGTTATAGTTTTGACAGACTTCATCTAAGACTGTTTCACTGGCTTATTTATAGGAAGGTCGTATGTCCAACAACCCAACTGATTAGCTCTTCTCTTCCTGCTTCTGATATCATCTGTCAAAATTTCTGTCGTTGTAAAAAAATAGGAAGCGAACCTATATAGAAGTTTGAAGTTTGGGTTTTCTGAAATGCCTGATAGATGAGAATTTGACCTCTTTTATATGTTTCTTTGATATATTGTTATTTATTTTTTGAAATATATTTTTGCAGACAATGCCAGCTACTAGTTACGACTACATGGCACTATAAAGTTCTTTACGCAAGCACATAAGGATTAATATTGCCATCCACCACCATGAGGTCCCAGTATAGATTGAAAATTAACTTTTTACTTTGTATGACAATTGTTTATTTTTCAGTTTCTCAGTTATGAAGAGTTAATGCAATTAAGTAATCAAGCAAGCAAGCAATCCAGTGACAATTGGATTGTGATGGAAACTCATGTGCAATATACTGGCAAGAAAACTCAACGCAAGCAATTCTTTTCAAAACTTGAAGTGAAATCAAACGATGACAAACCAACTGTTTTACTATCAGTCTCTGCTATTATGGTTTTTATCACGAATTCCAATGGTGCTGAGGTACTTTTTATAAGAACTCTATTTTTTTGGCCAGTTATCTATCCCCTGTCAGTGACGTATCCAGAGATTTTTTGTGGACACCATTTGCTTAACTTAGTGGTTACCCTATCAGGTGCAGGGCCGACAGGACAATTTGCATATATGAACCTCCCAGATGCCCGGAAAATGTATTCCCTGAATCCAATATGTGTATTTATGTTCCCTCTTTAGCAGACATAAATAAACCATTTTGTGTCTTTCCATTTCAGTTCCCAGTAGTACTAGTGGGTTCGCATCTGCATCTGTATTTCCTGACAAAAACATTATGGTAACTCAATCTCAGCATAATCATTGTTCGACTCTGTGTTATGCTTATGTGACTCTCTCGCTCGCTCTCTTGTTGCTACTTTATTTAGGATTAGAACTTTATTTAGGATTAGGACTTTATATTTTTAACCTAGGACTCTTTCTGTTCAGAGAAGATATTTTATTCATGACTCAGTATGTATCAACTATAAACCACGAGTACCTTTCAGCACTGATTATGTAAGCAACAAGTTTTCATGAAGTATGGGGGGGGGGCTACGGGTCATAAGCTGAAGGGGGGAAAGATTATATGGGGGGAGAGGGCTGGCAAATTTTATGGGAGGGGAGCAGACCCCCTAGGACAACATGTTTTGACATAATGAAGCTGCATTACCTACGTGACTTCTTTTTAACATTTGTCAGGAATATAGCTACGTACGTAGAAGAAGAAATTTTTGCGGAATTTATTTTTGCGAATGAAGGCCCCCAAAACTGCGAATTTCGCAAAAAAAATTGCGGATTACAGATTTTGATAAACTTTTTGCAGAATTTAGTTGCGGATGGTCAATAAAAGTAAAAAAAAATCAAAAAAAATGGAAATAGCAGCAAGAAAACAAAGAAAATCTGATTATTTATGCTATTTTTGCGGCTTTACAATTTTTATTGAATATTGCTAAACTTTTTTTTGCGGTTTAACGATTTGGATGAACTTTTGCGGAATTTATTTTTTCGGACTAGGGGCGAAAACGCAAAAATAAACTCCGCAAAAATTACTTCCGTAAAAATTTCTTCCCACAAAAATTTCTTCCCTTAAGGTAATACACAGTATAACATAAAAGACATTGCCTGAACACAGTATGGGGTGAGGGATTACCAATGATTGTTCAAATTCTAAATTGAGAACTATGGTTGGTAATCACTTACGAATGTAGTCATGTTCCAGTAGTTCAAACGTGATTTTGCTGTGTTGAAGCAAGCATCGTCACATCACGAACGTTTTTAGTTAAGACATTTACAGTCGTGCTCGAGTTTAGGGGCATTCGTTTATGCGCCCAAAGCGGCTTCAAAATCGCTCTATATATATCACTGCTTGTGATATTTCTGCTTATTGAAATAACAAAGAAGGAAACCGATGGTGAATCAAATATCTGAGTTGCTCTGCAGAACCTACAGCATCCTATATTTACGTCTTTAGTACCTCAAATCTTTTCAAGTAATGTCAAGTAATTTACTTCTAATCCATTTAAACTATACCACTGAGCGACTATCTACACGTCAAGCAACTCCATCTGTTTAGAAAATGGGCCACGGTGATTTTTCTCTTCACACAATAGTTAAAGGCAGTCTGAAATTCCAATATGGCACTAAAATAAACAGTTGTTATGGCCTGTACAAGAATTAAGAAAGATACTGCAGACCGGAGACCACAGAATCGTTCTATGAAAAAAGTGATTGGTTGGATGTTTTCTTATTTTCCATACATTTGGTTAAACATACTATTAACCACAATTTGTTAAATTCATCTAAAACTCATTTTTTATAATGTGCTCAAACTTTATTAAATTTTATACTTTCGAATCGGTAAGTTCGATTTATAAAATTCATGTCTGTCTTTTATCATCAAAGAGCAGTAGAACATGAAGAGTTGGTTATGGTTTGTTGTTGTTTTTATTCTCGTTCAAAAATTGAAACAAAGCATTACTAACCGGAATTCTTTCTATGAAACTAAACCTTGGGGTATGTAGCAATTTATTTTGTTTCAGATCAGTTTATATTGAGATGCCGAGAACCCTTATTATCATTAGCATTTTCAGACGTTCCGGCTAAACTTTTGGCTCTAAAAATGTTTCTACTTTCTGCTCATTTTTTTTTTTAATTTTCTGTAAACTTTGTAAACTTACAGAATCAATGAAACTTTATTTATAAGATCGTTGCAAACCTTCTCTAACTTCACGAAATCCATTTTTTCCTGACTCACCGCTTCAATATTTTTTATTTACCATCGTCCCCTAAATATAAGTGACGTCACGAATTTCAAACTACCTTTAAATTAATAGATGTGAATTAATTTTATTCAAAGTTAATTTTTGAGACACCTCTTAAAAACGTTAATTTTTGACCATAAAAATCGATTTTTTCTTCTAATTCTTTTAACATTAAAGCAACTGATAAATAAGGAATAAAGTAAGAAAATAAGAAATTATATTGAATTTTTGCTACAGATTTATATGGCTTTGAAGTTCGTGTATACCCTTGGGAAAACGTATAACCTCGGGGAAATGTCTTTGTTGACAAATTTCCAAACGTTAAGATTAGCATTTTTCTGAGTTTAGACTGTAGTATATAGAATAATGTTATTAAAATAGTTTAAATTTTTTCTTTAGGGATAATGGAGTTTTAGACGATTGTTTGAGTAGTGACCTAAAAATTTAAAAATAGTTGACAAAGTTGTTACTTATTTTATTGGTTAGTGCAGGCATGTGTTTCCAGAAAAACCTTGCCAAGTGTGCAATTAAGAACAAAAACTTTTTACTATTTTTTATTAGTAGTTTATTGCATATTAATAAAATGACTTCATATTTGATATACTGTCAGATGGGCTGAACATCAGAATTTAAGGGGAACGTCTGAACCTTCAAAACATTTGATGGATCAACCAACCCATATTTTTAAGTGGTCAGTCTTGACGATAGCACCAAAACATTTTAATCTTAGACGTATCTTGCAGGCTTTATTAATTGCATTGGCTAAACCCAATACTCATATTTTTATTCCCTGGACATAGGCAATTACTAGTTTTAGTCGATTGTTATATTTATTGTTATATTTATTTTCGATTTGTCAAGATTTTGTCAAGATTTTGTCATTTAGAGAGAGATGTTGTCAAAACATTGATTGTTCCTATTTTCCAGTTTCGAAATTGTTTTCCAGTTTTACTCCAGCTGGGAAAAAGTGTGCAGGTCAGTTCAATGTGTTCCGGAGCTTTAAGTGTTATGCTTCCCAGAAGACGGAGGACTAATGCTATTCCTTCGTAACTTTTAAGCAGATTACTTGCCCACGGCGATTTAAATGTAGAAATCTAACAGAACGTATTTAATAAAAAAAACTGTTAAATATTGCTTGTGAGAAATGTTCTGCTAATTATTTATATTCATAAACAAATAAGCTTTCAAGTTGATGACATAATCACGACAATAATGTCATTTTACTCTAATAAAATTACATGTGACTATCCCCTGTTATTTTCTTTGTTGCCTGAAAGCATCATCCTAATATATCTTTAAAGATTTTAATTGCATAAATATGAAGTCAAAAGTTAAAATTCGCCATTTGGTAATAAATAAATAAAATGAGACGGTAATAAAACAATAATTAAATTTTGAGTGAACGTTTTAGTAAAATTATTTACATCTTCAGACTCGATATGATGAATAAAATTAACTAAAAAATTATATAAACAGTAAAACTAAAAGTAACTAGAAAATGCCTCGCATTTTATCAATTACCTTCATGTGCAAGGAGTTAGTGATGGGGGTAGGGGCGATAGTGAAAGTAAGGCCTTCACATTGTTAACAAATATATTATTCTGCGTTACATTCGGGGGAACCCTGATTCTTTCAAGTGTCTTTCATTCGCCACCAAGCGGAATTTTCGCAGTTTGCAGAAAAGGCAGAAATGGAGTTTAATTTTAGGCTTGGCAAATGAGCTGTAGGCCTATGGCCGCGGTTTTAAGAGGGATGAAACAAGATATAAAAGTGTACTGTCTCTATCTGAATCGAATGTAAGCGTGAGCAGAAAACTTCTTCCTTTTCGAGGAGTAGTATCACCTTTGATAAACAATTATATATAAAATGAGTGCTCCAAAAAACAACAATTGGAGAACCACACGTTTCACTTTCGTTCTTTACAAAACTCTGCAGACTGTTCTCTTTCGGCTTGCATAACTTGCTGGTAACACGCCAATACTGAGACGATTCAACCAGTTCAGCACCTTCTACCTTATTGGTAGAAATTTTTGCGGGTACTGATATTGTTGCGAGTGGCGTTTTCACTACATTATGCGGCTATTTAGTTTTGAAAAATTTGATATTTTTATTAAAAAAATGTGTAGATTTATTATCGTGAATCTGGATTTGAAAAAAATTGCTAGACGAGAAGAAAAAATTCGCTAATCACAAATTAGTTCGACTCAAAGACTCCGACTAGACACTACTCTCAATCGAACTACGACTCGAGCTCACTCCGACTCGAACACTCTCCGACTCGAACTCACCTCGACTTGAACTCACTCTGACTCGAACTCCCACTCGAATTCTGACTAGAACTCACTCTGACTCGAACTCACTCCGACTCAAACTCAATGTAAATCGGAATATGACTCGAACTCACTCCAGCTCGAAATCTGACTTGAACTCACTCCGACTCGAACTCTGACTCGAACTCACTCTACTCGAACTACGACTCGAACTCACTCCGAATCGAACTCCGACTCAAAATCTGACTTGAACTCTGACTCGAACTCACTCTGACTCAATATCCGCCTCGAACTTACTCTGACTGAATCTCCAACTCGAACTTACTCCGACTCGAAATCTGACTGTATGTCTGAATATGTCCTGTCCTATGGGAGTACGGAACCGTTTTAGGCAGAAAAGAATCCCACATAAACTCTGGATTGAGTCTATGCAGAGATTTAAAAACTTAGGTCATTAAAGCTTAGAGGTTTTTGGTGTGGATATTGATACTCCCATCGATTTGCAGCAACTCTTCTAGAGATGCATCTTGTTGTAGATATACTGCTCGTAGGGCCCTTTGTGGGTTCTGTTCAGCATTTGGTTGTAATATTTACTACTAAACATCCAAATCGATTTGCAGTAATTGAATACATAAAGGATGAAGGCATAACACAGGGCACGTACTTTCTGTGTATCTACATAGTTTCTTATTCGAAGAAGAGCGTGTGTTCTGTTTATAACTAGTTTACAAAGATTTTTGATAAGAACAGAAAACGTTAACTCCCTATCTATTGTAACACCAAGAAGTTTGACAGAATCAGTCGGTTTAACAATATTATTCCCGATTTTGATTCCATCAAAATTCACGACTTTTGTCCCTAAAATCATCATTTGGAACTTTTCAGGATGTACAGATAACCCTCTACTCGAACTCAGACTCGAAATCTGACTCGCACTCGCTCTGACTTGAACTCACTCTGACTCGAACTCACTCTGACTCGAATTCACTCTGACTTAAACTCTGACTCGAAATCTGTATCTAAATCTAAATCAAACTCACTCCGACTCAAACTCTGACTCTAACTCACTCCGACTCGAAATTCGACTCAAACTCGCTCTGACTCGAACTCACTGCGACTCGAACACTGACTCGAAATCTGACTCAAACTCACTCCGACTCGAAATCTGACTTGAACTCACTCTGACTCGAACTCACTCTGACTCGAACTCACGCTGACTCGAACTCACTCTGACTCAAACTCACTCTGACTGGAAATCACTTTGACTCACTCCAACAACTCAAACTCAGACTCAAACTCCGATTCGGAATCTGCCTCGAACTCACGCTGACTCGAACTCACTCTGATTCGATCTCACTCCGATACGAAATCTGACTCGAACTCACTCCGACTCAAACTCCGACTCGATTTTAGACTCGAACTCAGACTCGAAATCTGACTCGCACACAGTCTGACTCAAACTCACTCTGACTCGCACTCGCACTCACTCTGACTCAAACTCTCTCTGACTCGAACTCACTCTGACTCGAACTCACTCTGACTCGAAATCTGTATCTAAATCGAACTCACTCTGACTCGAACTATTGCTCGAACTCACTCTGACTCTATCTGCGACTCAATCTTAGTCCGAATCGAACTCACTCAGACTCGAAATCTGACTCGCCCTCACTCTGACTCGAACTCTCTCTGACTCGAAATCTGTATCTAAATCTAAATCGGACTCACTCGGACTCGAACTCTTACTCGTACTCACTC
>JAUCNQ010044562.1:0-13089 GCA_032352715.1 Bougainvillia muscus | reverse complement strand
TAATTTGGCGATTTCAGACCTAAATCGCCAATTTCGCCAAATTTTCTCCTCGCCAAAATTTCTCCGAATAAGGTATGTCTAAGTTAAAGAATCTCAACTGAGAGCCTGAAATCTAATCTATTTCTGATCAACATTAGACTTACTACTAAGTATGACATTACCTTATTAACTTAGTCTTTTATATAGCTAAATATCAAAAATCCAGAAAAACAACCTATGCCAGACCTTTTAAAGGACCTTCAGAGTACAAATTGTGGCGCGGATTTAATTTGGTGGTGAGCTAAAATGAGAAATTTTGCTAAAGTTGGCGTGGATTTAATTTGGTGGATCGACAATTTTGTTAAAAATGGTGTGGATTTAATTTGGTGGATCAAAGATTTTCCTAAATTAAGCGTGGATTTAATTTGGTGAGTGACAAATAATAACAACTAGTTATTACTTTAAAACTGCTTTTTAGCATTAACACAAGAGCAAACGATAACACAGCAACTAGTAGATACAACATAAGCCATGCTCGCACACCGTCAATTTATATATCAGAAGCATTTCGTTCGTAATTGGCATTTAATTTGGCGGAGTGGTGATTTTGTTGCATTTGGCGTGGATTTAATTTGGCGGAACGCTGATTTTGTTACGTTTGGCGTGGATTATTTTGGTGGATTTTGACAAAAACAGTCAATGCCGCCAAATTTTCTCCATACCAAAATTTCTCATCTTAACCCTATGAAGACTGACCTTTTATGGCTCGCTTAAAGACTAGGGGGGGAGGCATAATGGCCAGCCCTCAATAACTTTAGAACCAATTAATTTCAGAACATGAAACTTGGCCCGAATGTTCACCATTACAAAAGGAGTCACGTGACGCAAAAAAAATATGATGACGTCATCACGTGCCCGATGACGTCATCAAATCGTCGAGAATTTAGTGAAATCACTATGTTTAAGTTACGATCCAAAATTTAGTAACAAAGGAATTATACTCTCCAAAATACAGTAAAGACCATGTAATAAGATATAGTTATCGATCTTATAGGTTTTCAATCACTTTAACATACAGTAAACCGGATTTCCGGGGAGGGAAATCCATTCCGGAAAATTTACGGCAAAAAATCTGTTGTTCCGGAAAAAAATCCGGACTCAAAAGAAAGATAATATTAACAGACGTTCGTGTGGAAAGTTTCAAGCCGTTATCTTAAATATTGAATGAAATACAGCAATTACAAATTTAAGGAATTTCAGATGAGCAGTGCTGTAAAATGTGTGGTGGTTTGAAACAATAGCCAGTAATTTCTGAACCACTCATGATATAATACTGAATTTTTCTCAAATGACGTAGTATAGGTATATAGTACATGTTGCAAAGTTGCACATCGAAAGCTAGACGATAACAGAAGATACAGGGGGTCAAACATGTCGCGGGCCATTATGCCCCCTCCCCAGTATTCATAGGGTTAAGGTAATAACTAAGAAATTTTCCCTTTCATGTAAAACAAGAAGTAAGTATTTTTAGGACTTTTTTTACATAAAGACTGCCCTTATTCAACTTATCGAACGGCACCCTCCTATTCTAGATTAGGCCATGACCACTGAAATATTAGCAGTAGTGTTTTAACCCCAAAGCATGAATGGTTAATTAAAAAGTGGAGTAATAAACGAAACTGTTTGCAAAATTTGAATAGGAGAAAGAAAATGGCGACAAAACTTTAAACTCTTAATTCAATCCTAATTTGGGTCATTTTATGCAATTCTAGATTGGAAAGAAATATGAATAATATCACTGGTACTAACTAAAACTATAAATGCTCTAAAACTAACCTGACATACAATTCATTCTTGTTGACATACATCTAGCTAAAGCGAGAAAATAAACTTATACCTTGTCGTTAGTACTTAGCAATAAGTACACATTTTTCTGCTTAATTTAATACCTGCAATTTATATAAGATTACTATGAGGATGAATAACTACTAAAAACTAAGATATCTGATTTGAACATAACCTTTTTTCCTTCTTCTCCGGGTTCTTATTTTAAATACCTTAACTTTCCCAAGGCTACATCTAAAACTCCATTACACCACTAGTCACTGCTAGGGAAGAGATTATATCATTCTCTTTCCAGTTCTTAATCTCTCTCTCTGAGCTTTAATACCCCTCTGACAACCCACTGGATTGAAACATGGCAAAAAATAAAACTTTATTTAGAGTTCAGAGTTGAAAATATAACATAATATTTTATATTCAAAAACATTGGAAGCTGATAAATCAGCATGACAAGACTACAAAAGTGTATTCAGTAGTATCTGACTTATTGTCAGATAAATTATGGATAAACTTTTTTGTTTGCGTTGAGAGAAGAGGTTAAAGTAAAATATTGCACAAAAAAACTCACAAAGAAATATTTAATTAAGTTTTAGTTGTTGTTGGTTGACAGTACCAAGCAAGGGATTTTGGTAATTGCTCAGAACATTTGAAGTTACTATGGAAAATGTATTTTGCACAGTTTTACTTTTTTTAACGAACAATGCATTAAAATAAACAAACGTTTTCTTTTACTATCAAAATATCTTTCATCGGATAAGTTTTCGAATTTTCTGCAGTGCATACCACCGTCTTTAAGAACCGTCTACAAAATTCCTATCGTAAATCTAACGACTTTCATCACAGAAAAAGTGTCCTTGTATACACAAAGACTGTCCTTGTATACAGAAAGACACTTCTCCTGAATGACAATTGATTGATACAAATTTCCACACATTTCATGGATAGTCTATCAGTCAGTCTAGATTTGTTTAATAAATATTTTCATGAAGTTTAAGGCGAAAACAACATGAGTTATAAAACAACTATTTTTAGATGTACCAATCCTACAAACCACTTTCATCACAGAAGAAGTGTTTTTGTGCATGCTAAGTATGCACAAAAAAACTCCTTCTGCATGAAAATTGATACGAATTCCTATACTAATTTTGTGGCCGGTCCCTTACCCATTTTCACCTTAGATGAAGTGTTATTGTAACACGTAAGTGTTACAATAACACTTCATCTTAGGTGAAAATCGGTCCCTTACCAATCTCTTCCTCTTCTTCATCAACTTCATACTCTTTGCAATCATCTGCTTTTTCTGAAGTTAATACAGCAGAGCTCACCTCTTCGTCGATGAACTAAAAAACAAACAATTTTGATCAGTAATTAAACATAACAGCGGAAGGAAGGTATGATTATACAAGGAATATTAAAAATATCTTAATAATTACAATATAGAAGTGCAGAACTTCTAGTTCTAGAGATTTTGATTTCCGATCAAACAATCATTTAAACATTAAGTTATAAGGGACTCTCCGCAATATTTATGTAGTAAACGAATCATCAGAAGAAAAAATTACAGATTATCTTGAAGTAAATGAACATTATATTTTCCAGTATCAGTGATCAGGAAGATTCTTCCGTACATAAAAAATAACAACCATGAAACGTAATGTTTTAAATGGCATTTTAGTTAAAGAAAATCCGGAACTGGGACAAGACTCCCATGAAAATCCGAAAAACTCTCATCCCTGGTGGTGATCAAAGCTTACTGTTCGTCTTTTTAAGAACAAAAGAGCATTTGCAATTAGTATATACTGCTTTTCTTAATTAATTGATTTTGGTGGTGGTTAGAGTAACTATTTAAATGTCACGACTATTATTCAAAACTTAAAAATAACAACTATGACGTTTCCTAATTCACAAAATTTCTATTTTTCGCCAACAATATTCCTATGTAAGCGATTGCATTGACTGCATTAACTCACAACTTCTCTATCTGCTTTTCCATCAATAATATCATGTTCCTTCTTAAGAAGAGATGTAATCGATCTAATAAGTAATGGACCATTACATCCACGGATAGCAGAAACAAGATAACCACCCTGAAAGTAAGAAATTGTGATTTATTAATTATAGTTGGAACAGTTGAAACACAAGTTCACGGATTTCTTCCACCTTTTGAGTCTCCCCACCTGTGTCCATTTTCCCCCATTCCGATGAGACCCCCCATTGGCCTCCACTTTGGGATTGGCCCACACCTATCGGCAAATCTCCTCAGAGGATTTACAAAGAAAGTAGTATAAAGAGAAGTTCACCTTGAGAATATATGCTCCATGCTTACATGAGCCTTCCAGAGAGGAAATGCAGTTATATCGATAGAACACCAGATACGACAGGGTTGGCTACGCCATATTAAAAGTGGTGGGGCCAAATTTAGTGTCTAAGGGAGGACCCATCATGGTTGGGTCCGACTGGTGTAATTTACGTTTTTACCCCCTCTGGATTGGCTAAAAATGCATTTTTACATGCATCTTTTCAGGGTTTGCCCCCCCCCCCCCCCACACTTGGTCGGCCCTGTACGAGCCCCCCCAGCAATATGAAAAACTCTCCCCATCTCTCCCCATATGGGTAAGTCCCCCCGGAGAGATCAAAATATAGGATCACACCAAGGCCAAAGAGAATGTCTCCCCCATCTTCCTTCAACACCATGAAGTTAGCAAAATCAATTCAAAATAAGACATGTCCGTACAGGCTTTACAAATTTACCTGGCTATACATTACAAGGCAGATCCAAACACCATAGACATGATGGAAGGTGCACAATAATAGATCAAAGACCACCAAAGTGTTATTACCCAACTTGCAATACTTATCTTTCTAATTGAACGCACTACCATCAATAAGCAATAATTAAGCAAAATTTGTGTTATACCATCTCTGTTAAAAGGTGCAGGACGTGAGACTATAATGACCGGATGTTATTGGAACCAAGTTTTACAGACTGGTTTGGTTGTAAGAGAAATTTAAAGGAAAGAGTTTACAAACTTTATTTATACAATTTTCTTCCTGGGATAAAGCTAAAATACCTTACTACATTTTCACAAATTCAAAAACTAATTACCCCATAAAACAAAAATGTTGGTTGACTTTTGTCTCTATAATCAAGCAAGGATTCAATGCTGTCAGTTTGAGCCTAAACATATAACAAGAATCAAAGTGAAACAATTAAATAAGCCATCACATATCAAATACACACATTTTGATCACTACATAACCATGATCATTTAATTATAAAGAACCGACTGAAAAATTCGTTTTACAAATTCGCTTCATTCCTGTCAATATTCATCTCAAATGAAGTGTTACTGTGCATACTTGCACAATAACACTTCATCTGAGGTGAAAATGAAGCAATTTGTGAAGCGAGTTAAAGCGAATTTTTGAGACAAAACCTAACATTCAATTCAACATAAATTAACCAGTTACAAATTATTCTATCAAACATACAGCGGCAAAGTGTAGTAAGTCATCGCCAATTTCATTCTTTAGCTTTCGAAATGTGTTTGTAATGGCTTTACATGGTCCACACCAAGCAGCATAAGCATCCACAACTAAAAGAAATAAGTGTTAACATTCTTGTATCAAAATGCTTCATCAAATCATTTTCACCTTGCAAAATGCAATTGTAGCCATGCTTTGTATATACAAGTACTTGTACTCTTTTCACGTAATAAAAAAATAGAAGCGTGGAAAAAGATTTCCTGAATAATACTTAAAAAAAAGAAATCCAATCATTCGTATAACAAGATAATGGAAAAATCTGAAGACTCATTCGGTAGAGCATTCACATGAAAATTGCGAAATTTGATCCCTATTTACCGTTAAGAACTGACTGTACGGTAAGTCTTGGAAGCTGATAGCAGGTGTGGCGCTCTGCCTCAGCAAGTTATCTCCTTGGTCTAGAGCAATCGAATAGGGGGTAGCCTTCCTCACTATTCAGCTATAACCAACAATGCCCCCTGGTCAAATTGCAATTAATGGTGGTACCAGTATTGAAGTAAGGTTTAGGGTTAAAGTATAATTTAATAGTCAACAATCTAGACTAAAAAATACATTAGTGGAAGTTGTAAATATGTTTTCGTTAGTGTTACCTGTCAATCCTTGCTGTTGCATCAAATTGTCCCATTGTCCTTGTGAACAAACTTCTTTCTAAAATAAACACAATGAAAAGTAAGATTAAACAAACAGTATTGTACTGGTGGGAGGATCTATTTAGTAGATTAGTGAGTATCCACAAAATTTGCAGATCAAAAACCATATTATTTTCATCATAAAATTATACAGTTAAACCACATCATTTTTTGAATGCCCTGATTTTTCGAATTTAATTGGTCCCTTGGATCTCCCTGCATGAGCGCAAAAATTGGACGTGTATATGAAAATTCGGGCATGTAATTAACACCCGATTTACCTGTCTGAATAACTATTTAGGCGCTCGATGCAAAAACCACATGCCCACTCCTGTGTAAAAGAAGACCTTCCAATCTTTTTATCATAAAAATGATCATAATATATGATCTCATTTTATTGTGCTCCAGGGGAATTCACCAATATTTATTTATTTATTTATTTATTTATTTACGATTATTTATACAGGATAGCCACTTCAGTGTTGAAACACTATTATCAATGTGGGTTCTGTTTAATCGGGTCCTGGTTCTATTTAAAGCTCCAATTTGAGCTACGGACAGTAGCGGGGATTGAACCCACAAAGATGTCATTGTAATTCGACACCTTAGTCCGCTCGGCCAGACAATCACCAGACAACCACAACAACAAGTCATTCAAAGAATACCAATTCATGTCTGGACACCTGTCCCCAGGCTTTACAACGAATTTTCAACCAGGTGCACTGCAAAAGTGCTCCTAAATTTCGTCACAAGCGTTATGGTGCATTGCGCTCCAAAGGCAAAAAAAAAACATATAACATTCTTCTTGTATTGTTTCTTCTTTGATTGTTATGACTTAGATCACGGCGTTTGGTGAAAATACAAACAGCCTTAATCTTAAAAAAACATATAGCACTGGAATTAATCATCGATTTAAGCCGGATCCAAGTATATAACAATAACGATGCTAATACAACGTCGTTTCACTAGCAAAGAAAACTGGAATTAATATTTGTATTTAAGACAGATCTAAGTGACAATAACGACGTTAGTACACTGTCTTTTTAATCGCATATAAAACTGGTAATAACAGTCGTATTTGAAACAGATCTAAGTAACAAAACAACGTTATTGATCAAGTTCAAAAATAAAAGGGGATTTTGTGACATTTTCAGCTAGAGGCTTCAGGCTTCATCTTCAGGTCTCTCAGGTGAAATATTCTGACTTACCATAAATTGCATAACTTCAGGGTTAAGCTGGATTATTTAAGAACAAAATAGATTTGGAATGAAATTTATTGAATTACTCTAGTTATTTTTACAACTATTTTATTTAAGTGGTTTTTGTTGACTTACTTTTGCCTTGACTTACCCTACTACCCCTGTTTCTCTGGCATCTCTCAGCATTCCAAAACCAGATTTGACCAAAATAAGTCGGCCATTTGATAGAGGAATGATTGAATTTTGTTTCAAGTGGGAAAAAATGACTTACCTGTGCTGTTGTAAGTGGTTAAATTAGACTTACTGATCTAAGGACAATACTAAAAACCATTGAGTGATAAAACAAATGTTTTTCAAAGTAGGGAGATTCTACCACCATTATATTTTAAGCGCATATCATAATCAACCTGACTCAAGTGCTAAAACCTGACTTACTAACGCTGAAACTAGGGCCAAAACTATTTTTGCCTGACAGCTTCTGTGCTATTGCTGCTGACAAATCATCATATTTATCAAAGTTCCTACTTCCTATCTATAATGTTTCTTGTTTAAAATATTTCACTTTGTTTCAACAGTTCAATACCCAGTAATTCAGAAAATGTCACCTTGAAAAACCTTGGTCAAAGTTTAAAATTTTAGGGATTCTGTTGGTTTGACAATAACAATCTAGGCATTAAATGGCAATGCTCTGAAAGAAAAGCAAAGTAAGTCAAAACATGTCACTTCTAACAAAATCTTGGATCTTGCATGATAATTTGTGCTATTGGGATTGCTTTGAAGAGGAAATGACTATGATATCAGTAAATTGAAATGAGAATTGCACCACTTACAAATGTAAGAAAAGTAAGTCAAAATAACTCACTTAAGCAATAGGAAAACCCTTCACCTACTATTTGGGGTCAAAGTAACATGCCTCTTGGTTTAAACTATAACAAACGTTTTGTTAAAAACATAATGTGAGAGGTCCTGACTTACTTACGGTAGAGCATGTAAAAACCTCTAGTAGTTAAGTCAACAAATATCACTTACATAAGGAATTTAAATTGGTACACTCAATCCTACCATCTATTTCTATAACCAGGTGAAATATCAGTCAAATTGAATAAAGTAAGTCAATTTTATGCAGTAAAATGTAATTTTGACCCAATTTTGAAATTTAAAATATTTTTGAACTCGATCTAATACAACGTCTTTTCACTCGTAATGAAAACTGGAAATATCAGTCGTATTTGAGACGGATCTAAATAATAATAACAATGTTAATAAAACACCTTTTTACTCGCATATAAAACTGGAAATAACAGTTGTACTTGAAACTGACCTAAGTAACAATAACGACGTTAATAAAACGTCTTTTAACTCGCAAATAAAACTGGAATTAACAGTCGTATTTACTGTAAGACTGATCTAAGTAAGAACAACGACATTAATACAACCTCCTTTCACTCCTTTTGACACAAAAGCAAGTTTCAAAAAATAATCAACAATTATATAATAAATTTTTTTAAGTGTTACTGCAATTTTAGGAGCGCTATTAAAAGTGTGTCTAAGACAATTTAGGAGCGCAATGGTGAGGACGAGTGTTACAGCCCTCCTCTGCTGGAAAACCATGTGTCCCTCTCAGGGCAGTATTCAGACGAAATTTGAGACCGGTAGGCCGGTATGGGGGCCAAAACCAAGGTGCCCAAACTCAGCAACAATATTTTAATGTATATGCATTTACAACTTAAAGGAGATATGAAAAATCTAGTTACTAACTGTTTGAACAGAAATGCTTTAAAAGGGGAACTAACGTCTAAAGAATTGCTACATATGCTCCAATTGCCATAAAAAACTGCCTGCCAAAATATTTTTTATTGAAAACCTTTAAAATATGAGTTATATATTGCAATTTTTGTACACAAATATTGTTCAATGGTAGTAGTCGCCATTTAATTTTTAAAGTGTTAATTATGTTTCTATAGTAACGTGACGTTTTATACAAAAATAATTGATTTTCTAAACATTAGATCTTTTTGAACAATAGTTAATTTTAAAACAGATGTTTTTCTTGAGTACTTTGAAACATATAAAAACACTCAGCATTAAAAAAAAGCGTATACCTTAAAGGATATAATTTTCGAAATATTGCCGAAATATTAGACAATTTGGGCAGGTAGGTCTATCGAAAATAATAGCCTGCCAAAGTTGTGCAGCAATATCTGAGGAAAATTCTCATTTTTTTAATTTTTTAATTTGTTTTTAGATTTATGAATTTATAAGCAGTTTTGAAGCAACAATAAGCGTACTTCGTTAGTTGGTTAACTCTTATATTAAAACAAATCATTAAAACGGCCTGTAACATACGTGCAAAGTACTTATAAAAAAGCATTTCCTTATAATATAGCTGTCAAATGAACATGACATTGGTGCTGAATACTGCCGGATTGCCGGATTTAATTGGCCGAAAATTTGACCAAAGAGCTGAAATATTAAGGCTGCGGAAAATTGTGTCCGCCGAAAAACTGACCAGCCGCAAATTCGGTCCTTTAAGGTAGCGTGTTAATAAAAAAACATTTTTACATTTTACCCTAACATCAAAACTTCCATGACTAAGCTAAACATCGTTGGTAACATCTTTTTTTTTTCCCGCTATGAAGTCCCATTGACTCAAACTGTGGCCTTTCTTCTTGTAAGTACAAATTTATTGATTCTGTAATGGCACACTAACAATTATACGAAAAAGCAAAACAAAAATGCACACCTGCAAGGCTTTTAGATGCAAACATGTAACTGGGAAGGTAGACAGATTTATGATGCATTAAAAAAGAAGTAATAAGCTCAGAATTTCTTGATAAAAAGAGAAAGAAAGATCTCATACATGGCGCTGTTCGAAAAACTTATGATGAAGTCAACATGGAAGGTACCAGACATTCCTTATTACAACGATCAATATTATCTGATCAAATCCAGGTTATAATTAATGGTACATCACCTCTAACTTTTGAAAAAAATATTTGCTTCAGCTCTCACATAGCGGTCCCATAGCTTTTTTTTATTTTTCTTCCTTCGCAAATTCTTTGTATATATAAGATTTTTGTATATGTAATTATTTTCAGGATATTATCTTACTTTCGACGTAGAGCTAAAGGCTTAAGTGTAATAAAAATGACACAATGACTCTACCGCAACCTCCCTCCTTTACAACTTTTCTCTAAGAATAAGATCAAATACACAAGGGCCTGTTTACATCAAAAGTTATCGCATTGTTAATTCTAGTTGTTGGGTTTGGATCACGATAAGTTTCTCTAACATTCCTAGCTGCGCAAAGCAGAAAAAACAAGACATCCTCTTCCAATTTATTCGTAATAATGTACCCATGCTGTGTGGAAAATAAAATAAAATAAGAAAATAGCTAATTTTATAAAAATGTGTACGGGACTTTACGTTTGTAAAAGTTACAGTGTGTTAATGATGTCATGTATGAATGGTTTTTCTTATTGCAATTGGTGCACTTAACTGTGGTGTATCTATGTAAGTGGCAAGCTAATTTAATGGTGACATATAAAAAAAACTTACTTGCAGGAGAGTAGAATAAATTGCTCGAAAAAAGACAAATTGTTAATGCAAAAGAGCAAACATGTTTGTTGTATTCATGTTTAGCGCCGTTTAATTTCTGTTTGTGGAGAAGTTCAGCCTCTAATTCAATGTAAGAATACTCTGGTTCATTCAGATAACAACCGGTAACACCATCATTACTACTCAAGTCCTAACTTGCTTCTGTTTCAGCTAAGGATTCACTGCTAGAGTCTCCCTGAGACTCATTTGAATCCATCCATCCTGCACTGGGGGCTTTGTGGTTCGAGCGTAAAATATGTCATCAAAAACTCATCTCCTTTAGCAACCGTGGTGAACTAGAGCAGCAATGGCCGCCACCGTGAAGTTAATATTGGTACCTAAAATGGTCCTTAAAATGTCTATGAGACTGTAAAAAAGAGCAAGTCCTAAATTTTTGTGAGCTACTTAAAACCCTTTTTATCAATTTGAGCGAAAACAAAATTTAGGGCTTAGTTTCTCTTTAAGCTCAAAAAAGGTTTTGACATTAGTTCTCGTATCATTCTGAACATCTTATGAGAAATCGCTCTAATGTCCATCGTAGGGGAGTCAAATACATTTTATCATTATCAATTCATTGCATCCCAACTTATAATACGAAGAACGTTGTTTTAACATTGGTCATTCTGTATAATTATAGTTATCCTGTATGCAACGCTAAAATATTGTTTTATTTGCCAGTGAAAGAACGTTTTGTTCATAATGCATAAATTCATCTTTCATGTACAGGGTTCCCACTCTTTTTTCAAAGTGAAATTTGAGGAGATTTGAGGACTTTTGAGGAGGTTTTTGTCATTTTTGAGGAGCTTTTATTGAGAAAAATGAGGAGATTTGAGGAGATTTACGGTGTAAAACACTTTCAAACAAAATAATATAGACAGTAAAACCCCCAAATAACGAATTCTGAACAGGCCGGAGAAGGTCCAGTATACCAGGGAGTTTGTTATTAATCATGTTCGGTATTCGGGGTTTTTCCGTATTATGATCATCACCATTATGCAACCTTGGTCGAGTAAGAGACACAAATAAAAAAATTCAGTCTATCAAATTTTTTTTGGGGAGATTTGAGGAGAAAACCTAAATTTCAAAACTTTTTGTGGAGATTTGAGGAGACCTTTTATTTTTGAGGAGTTTTGAGGAGGCGTGGGAACCCTGATGTATGCCATAGCAGTGCAATAAATAAGCAGTGCAAATAAAAGCAGTGCAAATAAAAATAGCCTACTGATATTAGACTATTGCGCAAATAATCACTTAAGAGAAAGTTGTCCTAATGAAAGGAGGCTAAAATTAGATGTCAATTTCTTCTAAAATCAAACACGCGATTTTTTATTTTTTTTTGGTGACCTGGTTTCTACAAACGGTGCTCGTGCAATATTGCATATTTTTCTCTTTTCTTCAATTTTTTGCTTTTATTTCACTCGTGAAATAAAAAGCAAAAATAAAAGAAACTCGAAAAATATTCGCCATATTGCACTCTGCACCGTGCGATAACTAGTACTTAACAGGGACTTTGTGAGATATATACGGCATTCCTCTTATCCGGATAATGTTTATTTTATGTAAACGAAAGATTATCACTATAATTTCAAATTTATTTAAAATCGATATAAATATATACAAGAATGAATATATCATAAATTACGTCGAGATCCAACGTGACATGCTTTAACATAACATCCCAAGACTTGCACAGACTGCAGGATCCAATCCTGATCGAGCCACTGTCAATCAATTTTCACTGACAGGTAATCAGGAAAAACGAAAAGAATCCGTATCTAAGGAGGTTGTTTGTTAGAGTAGTGTCTCCTTAAGCCTTAACTCAAACGGGAGCTTCAAATACTGGTTGGACGATACCCGATCCTGGGCACGATACAGGTTATATACCTCAAAATTAGAGGAGGCCTTAAGAGAAGAAATTTTCGCGAGAATCTAATTCCGCGAATCGAAAAATATCGAAGTTTTGTGGTAATTTAATTTCGGTAAGTTAACGTGTTGACAAGGTTAGGAAAAATGTCAGTGATATCCAAATTGGTTACCCTGCATTTTCGTTCAATCCTCAAAAAACAATGCTTTTCTCTTCAGCGGATCCAAAACACTCCTTTAACTTAGTCAAAATAATACAACGAAGCACAAAACTAATTTTTAATAGTTTAACAAGTGATCATTATCCTTTTAGTCTCCATCTTGGAGCTCTGACTAGGTCTAAATCCGCCACTGTTTCTGGGATTTAGTCCACAGTGTAGAAAAACAAATGGCAGGAAACACGATCCTATTTTTTCTTTCTTTTTTTCGAAAAAACT
>JAUCNQ010044451.1:0-13089 GCA_032352715.1 Bougainvillia muscus | reverse complement strand
TAATCAATAAACAAATTCTCCTAACATTACTAATATTTTTAAAATGACCATATTTGGGCATATTAGTGCTTAAAGATTTAGATTATTTATAGTATCTTCGAAAAAAACTTTAGCTATACCATCAATATTCGATCTTTAAATAGATACATAATTATCAATTTTTGAGTCAATGTGACTTAATGATGACGTCATAACAAGAAATAATGACGTCATCATGACGTCATAAACGTCAATATCTATTGCATAGAGGTCAATGTATGTGCATAGATCGTCTGTACCAAATTTGGGTCCATAGGGTAAATAGTTCAGAAGATATACAGAATAATCCAACCGCGGCCAAATTGACCCCGCCCCCCATCCATACAAAGGCCAAAAAAGCCCAGGTTTAATAGGATTAAATTAAACTAACAAGGTACGACACAATCAAAAATAATGAAAAATAAAAAATGAAAATTGACAACATTTTCTGAGTCCGCCTATGTGTATACAACTCTGCCAAAGTCGCTAATACAATCCAACTATCTGCATATTCTTGAACCACAGCTTGATGGAATCCACATTTTAATTAGAGATTTTAAGTGTGAATTTTCTTAATACGGAAGTAATCCCACATAAAACTTGGGCTCAGTAGATATAGGGTATGTCTGAAAACTTTTCAGAACAAGGCAATAATATTTTACGGATTATTGCTAAGTTTTAAGAAGATTGGGGCTTTGCTTCAGAAGCTATTCAAAAAATCCAGGAGGGAAACAACTTGCATCAGAAAACACAAATAAAGATTAACCCTAATCTACCTCCCTCCGGGGTTTTTTTAATAACTTTTTTTCTGAAGCGCTATCATGCTGAAACGTTGCCACTTTTAGTATTAATCTATTCCACACCGTTTGATTAAGTTTCATGTCAGCAGGTAGGGTAGATCAGATTTTATGGGTCATTGTTCAAGACCATCTACAAAATTGGAATATTTCTCTGTGAAAATTTGCAATATTAAGAAACCCTGTAACTTCTGAAGTATATAACATTTTGACTTGAAATTTAGAACAAAGGTTCTTTGTCACAAGAAAAATATATTGATGACGTCATTTTTTCTGGAACCGGAACATTTTCTGTTTTCCGGCAAAATGTCCGGAAAATTTCCCGGAAATCCGGTTTTTGGCGCCAAAATCCAAGATGGCGGCCGATTTTTGCACTGAAAGTATTTTCGAGGCCCAGCTACAACTTATTACAACTATTTTACACCTGTTTTTTCCAAGTAAACCTGATAATTTCACCGGAAATGAAGGTACGGAAATACAGGGGAAAATGGGACGTTTTATGACGTCATTACGACGTCGATGACGTAATCAACAAAATGACCACACCCAATTGTTCCTTATATGGCGAGTTACTATCGTGTCAAGTTTCATTACCTAGAACCTAACCAATCAGGAGATCTTAGGGGGGGAATCCCCCCAAGTGAGAAGAGTCTGAAAAGGCCCAGGCAGATTAGGGTTAAAATATGCTAAAAGGGAGATATATAACAGAGTCGATTCTGAAGAAGTATTTAAATTGTCACAGCAGTAATATGGAGGCGGGAAATCATTTCTGATAATGGGTGCTTAAAGGCGAAATGCCATCCTCCTCATTATCATTTACAAATAAAATATCTCCGGAAAAAGTTAAGAATTTTTTGGTGAATTTAACATGTTTTGAAACTTAATACTACAAAGAATTGAGTAACATTCTCGAACTAGTTGTCCAGAGGGCAGACTTGGAAAAAGTTGAGCCAAAGGATGCAGTAGAAAGCGTTTTACAGCCCCAAAACAGTCAAAAAAGGGCTGAAAAGGTTTTTTCATGAGGTGAATACGGTCTTAAAACACATCATTAAATTTCAATTCTCAATTAATATACCCTTCATAACTTCAAGTTGTTGTGAATACTTCGAAAGTTCGTCCATATTCATTTTTTTCATGTTTAAAACATTCGAATTCCATCATTCGAATTATTTATTCGAAAACGGGAATTTCGTAATTAAAAGAAAATTTTATTTTATGATCCAATATCCTTTTTTAAAATTTGGTTCCGCCCCACCCCTTCCTGAACTTTTTTTGATAACTTTTTTTGACAACAAAATTAGATATTGAAACTCTGACACATTTAATATAATTTCCTTTTCCACATTTTAATAAATTTTTATTGAATTGCCATGTTTACTTTAGAAGTTATTGGCTAATAATCGGAACCACCCATAAAATTACGGTCAAATCCCTATAAAATAACAATATGAACAAATGATGATATCTTTTTACTGAATGCCTTATTTCACTTGAAACTTTGCACAGCTAAGGTTAAGGTAACTGTCTAACCTATAATCGTGATAAAATGAAAAAATGGTATTTAAAAGTTTCTTGTGTAATTTTAATTTTTAAAAAAATTTAAATTGGTAATTATTTTCGCTCTTATCAGCATATTTATATAACGTTAAATATTTTTTTATTAGATACCTATTGTTTAAAAGTTTCTATTTAATTAATATATTCTGTTTAAAAAAATGTTATTGTGTAAACAATCTTTGACTGATAAAAAATAAAAAGGCCCCTGGGCAAACATGAAAGTTGACGGTATGACCTTCATTCGAACCAATGATCTGTATAGAAAAAAAAAGTTTCTTCGTTGTTTTCTTAAATCAAATAACCGTTGTGCAATAAGAAGGTTAGTAATGCAACGACGTGGAAATAAGCTTTTTAAAGATTTTTTTTCACATGACTGGCATTCATTTCACCCATAGTTATTTAAAACAAAATTCGTGGCAAACGGTTGTTAACAATGAGATAAGAACCACGTGTATATAAGTTAAGATAATTTTCACTGAGGGGAATTAAAGCGCGCCGTAGTTTTCAGGAACAAAACTTGTTCGATAATTTCTTTCTCCTTTTCAGTTAGTTAACCGAATAGAGAATTTAAATACGATTCAGAAAATATATACTTTTATTGGGAAAAAATGTATAGTTTTTGATATTTTTATAAAAAACTGAACACATATTTATAGGTTAGACAGTTATCTTAATAATATCTTTTAGATTATATCGGTATTTCCCGATTTTTTCGACGATTTCTTCGATTTTCTTCGATCTTTCCGTTTTTTTGCTTTTTCTGGTAAATTGCGGATAAACCGGTAATATTTCCGATATTTTCCTGGCAATCAGGTAATTATAAACCTAATACTTCATAAGATACATTACTATTACACATTCTGGCAGAAACAGAACCTAAAAAACTCAATCGCATTGGATTTTATCGGACTTTAATCAAAGTACATATTTTCCGTGGATTTTGACGTATTTTATGACGTCACTGACGTAATAATGACGTCATCAAAAAAATAATGGCGTCAGCATGTTTGTATCAAGGTGAAGTATAATTGTGCCAAGTTTTATGTTTTGGAGATGCATACTTCAGAAGTTATGGAGGGGAGTGGAATCCGCCCCCACCCCCCTAATCCTGAACAGCCCCTAAATACCCTAGGCCTAACAGGGTTAACCATTGAGTGCTACATAATAACCTCAATTGCAGGGCATTTCATTGTAGATCGGAAAGATACAAAATTCCCTGGAGTAGACTTGTCGCTCCCTGGAACAGAGGTCGCACTTATACGCTCAGCTAATCAGAATACAAGAATGTTCAGAAAGTGTCGAGGCACGCAATTTTTGTCTGTAAGATGCCAAAGCTGTTGGCTTCAAACTATAGAATTTGGTTCATCGTAGCTTGGCGCTCAAGCGTTCGAAAATATGTCTGTTGAGCTTCTGCTTGAAGGTCTCCCTAGGTGAGAGGTCTTTAGAGATCCTTCCTTAGGCTTGGTTTTCGCTAAGCGCTAATAGCGCGATAAGCATAGTAAATAAATAAGCGGGAGGTTTTTAATTTGAAAACTGTAATTTAGGGTTGCGAAGCGTAAGCCATTGTTTGCCAGGAAAAATTAAAAAAAACAGACCTCGACCAAGTACCCAGGGTCTCCCGCCTCCACTGATAAACGTAAAACATAAAAGCTAGGAGGTAGGTTGATCAACGTTATACTTCCTATAATTTGAACGACTCTTCCTTCCTCGTGACAGTTAGAATTATCGAGTACAGTTGTGAATTGCTTTGCAATGAAATATTTTTAATTGAAGCACTGATACTGCGATAAAAACATCAGTTCTCACTAGGCAATAAGATTTGTTTTCATAAGTAAAGGCAACGTGAAAACCATACTTTAATTCCTGCTTGTTTATTCACGATTATCGGACATTGTACATTTATAAACAATTATTATAAACTAACATTTTAAAGATAATGTGTGAATATGCAATGTTTAACGAGTATATTTTATAATTTTATTAATGAGATGAACTATTAGTAATAGAACATCTTTGTTGCTTTGAAAATCAAAAAGTCGCGTGTTCAAAACATACGAGCTGTGTATTTTGTCAAACGGTATTCAGTTGCAGCTGACGGAACCGGAACCATATTACATTCCGATTCCGCCATTCCGCATTTTAGCAGCCACTGTGGGAACTGGTAAGGCGAGGCAAAATCGGCTCAATATTCCTAACTGAGTGTAAAATTGTTATAACGCACACATACCACACACGGAGCCCTAAGGAATACATCTCTCTGCTAGCGCGAGATGTAATTAAATTCATAAAAAAACAATTAAAGATAACGGGAATAGGCTTAAGACCCAAAAAACATGTTAGTTTTCCATTGAGCACACTTAATATACACAACGTACCGAAATCGGACGTTACAACCGAACATTTTACAGACCAACTTGAGTTTCTAAATATTGCAATCATCCGAGCATAATGAAAATTCGTGATCTTCATAACAATACAGAATCATTAAAATTTCAACATAAAACACATGATGAAATGAAAACTTATTTTTCTGCTTTAAATGAGAGAAAATCATATCCACAAAATGATATTTCAACTAAAATATTGAAACAGAGTGCTGATATGTGTCATGTAAGTGTTACCATTATTTACAATGAAACTGTAGATCAGTGCATTTATCCCAATCACAAGAAAGGATCCAGAAATCTGAAGGAAAATTATCGACCAATTAGTAAGCTCTAACATTTCTAAAGTGTATGTGGGAATACTTTTTGCTCAAGTCTCTTCCTTCATGAGTGACAAACTGTCTCCTTTCTTGTCCGGTTTTCGTAAGGATTACAGTACCCAACTTGTTTTGTTAAATTTGGTCATTAAAAGGTAAAGCTATTCTGATAGCAAGATAGTTGTAGGGTAGGTTCTTATTGATCTAAAGCGTTTGATTGTATAGATCGCGAATTGTTGCATGCCAAGTTAACCCTATTAAGACTGGGGGTGGGGGGAGGTATTATGGTGCCCCCTCCGTTTTATTTTAATAACTTTTGGAATAATAACTGAACTGTCTTGACACTTTGCCGCTTTTAGTATAAATCTATTTTGCACCTTTTGAAAAACTTTCAGATGTTCAAGGTGCCTACTTCAAAATTTATAGGTCATTGATCAGAGCCAGCTATCAAATTTCTCATATTTCCCATTGAAAATACTGAAATATTGTGAAGCCTGTATTTTCTTAAGTACAAGTCATTTTGAGATAAAACTTTGCACAATTGGTAATTATCATAAGAAATTTCAGAAAATGAAGTAATTTTTCCGGAAAACCAGAAAAAATTTCCGATTTCAGCCAGAAATTCTGGAACATTTTCCGGAGCACATTACGACGGCAAAAAATCCGTTATTTTGCCATATTTTTGCCAAAAATGCTTTTGGACGTTTTTTCGGACACTATTTTTTACATTCACAGCAGTAATGTGAAAGAAATGTCTTGAAAAAAGCTTTTTAGCTACTGTAAATCCTGAGAGGTATTTTCGCGATATTAGAGGCTAATCATGACGTCATTAGCCTACATGCCGAATTTGACCACGCCAAAATCTTCTTCATGTGCTTGGTAACATATGTGCAAAGTTTCATAAGTTTTGCATTAGTGGATCATGATATTCATAGGGGAGAGCATTATGCCCCCGCCCAGTCCTTTAGCGAGTCAAAAATAAACAGTCTTAATAGGGTTAAACGCTTATATGGATGCTGCAACAATGCCCTTAAACTCATGCATAGTTATTTGACCGGCAGAGTGCGGAGAGTTGGAAAAGGAAGCTCATTCATACTTGCCACTAAATCAAGAGCTTAGCGTTCTTATCAATTATGAGCAGCTTCATGAAACCTAGTCTGTGAAAATGATTGGTGTGACTATTGATAAGAAGTTGTAATTTTTAGTGCGTCTACGTATTAATACCACGCGCTATGGCCTAAACAGTATTTCATATATTGGTGTACAGCTATAGGATGTTCTCCCGCACTCGGCCAAATCTGCAACTTCTGTTGTGGGATTTAACCCTATTCGTACCGGGGGGGGGGGAGGGCGGTAAAAAGTACCACAAACATGAGCTTTTCCCTATAACCTCTGTTCGGTACATTATTAAGGAATGCCCTTTGGTGACTTTTAATAATTATTTATTGGCTACACAATGATAAAAATAAATCGCAAATTAGTTGCGCCCTTTAGCGCCCTTTAGCGCCCTTTAGCGCCCAGACGCCCTTTAAAATGTTATCCCATTAAGTTTCCTCAAATAATTATTTTTAAACTTTTTTTTAATCGACCAATAAAGCATCAAAAATAATATTTTTGAATGTAATGCACATATTTTTTGTCAAACAGTAACAATTTAGCTGCTCAGTGCTTCTGTTTCCTTCAAAGGCGTTAATTTGAGAAAATCAAAATTCCGGGGGAACACTTAATGCCGAACCGATGACGTCATAGTTAAAACGAGACGGACTTGCGATGTTGTACCACTGTGCTAAGTTTTATGACATAAGTATAATTTGGGGGGGGGTGGTACTTTTTACTTTTATCATTCTGGATTCTCAAAGTGAATTTAAACAACACTAAAAGTCATGTTGTCTAACTGAACAACCTGCAGTTGTCAACCGGGAAACATAAAACAACTTGAGGTTGTCTTATATTTTCCGAAGGGTAACAGCAGGTTTTTCTATTGCAGAAAATATCTTTACAGGTAGTTTTATAAACTATAAACTAAAAAGGAGACAATTTCTAGTTCAATAATACAGCTGGTGGTTCTTCAAGTTGGTCATTCCAACTTTTTACTCGGAATAGGAGTTCGGTAGAATTGTACAAACCCAAACAATAACTTAGTGCACAACAACCTAGTGTTTAGTGAAGTTGTATGAGAAACCGTCTGTTGTGGGGTAAGTCTGTTATGTTCTCACTATGATTATACCATTAACACAATCGTAGAACGCTGAAACATAAGGAACATGGTCACAACATCCAACTACTTCAGTAATTAAGCAGAGATCTTGGATTGAGTTACTAACGCATTTCTCAATCAATTTATCAAAATATAAACCGTTGCAACAACCAACAAAGTTTGTTTCGACACATGGCGGTAGAGTTGTTGTAGTTGCTGTTGTTCTCGTTGTTGTGGTTGTAGTTGTTGTGGGTGTCGTTGTTGTTGTAGAGGGTGTCGTTGTTATTGTTGTGGGAGTCGTTGTTGTTGTTGTGGGAGTCGTTGTTGTTGTTGTGGGAGTCGTTGTTGTTGTTGTGGGTGTCGTTGTTGTTGTGGTTGGGGTCGTTGTTGTTGTGGTTGGGGTCGTTGTTGTTGTTGTGGGTTTCGTTACTATAAATAAAATCATAAATTGTAATGACAACCCTATAGGAAGATAACTATACAGTAAGGGGATGTGTCAAGGCTTGTAACACCCTAAGTTTGCAAGAGTTAGCAATTACTTGAGACTTCGTCTCAGTTATTCCAGTTCAATTCAGACTTCGTCTCAGTCATTAGAGTTAAAACTTAGTTTCACCATACTACAAATTCTTAATTTATTTGACTATTATAATATGTATTGGGGGTCTTTAGTCGTTAGATACTAACCCAACTGGTACATAACACTAAAACAACGTTTTACCAACATTATTCCGGGGTAAACAGTGGCAGATCCAGAGCTTGAAAATAGTAGGCAAGTACATACGAAGAAGTGTAAAACGATTAAAATTTCAAAGAAATTTTAATCGTTTTACACTTCTTCGTAGGTGTTTGCCTACTCCTGGATCCGACCCTGGAACGTTGTAATAACGCTGTTACAACTTTGTTTAAGTGATGTGTGCCAACTGGGTATGTTCCGAGCGATGATAGAGCAAGGTCATTATCAATAACTTTTCGTGTCCGCTGCACAGCATGAAAAATGTTGTCCTTTAATGATTTTGTCAAGCCATCTGCAGAAATTTCGAGTAAAACTCATGAATTCGTCAGGTTGGTTGATAAAATGGTTAACGGATAACATCAATTTTCATGAAGGGCTGGTTAGGAAATCTTTTTTGATCTAAATCGGCATTAAAACATCAGATTTAGGTCAGGTTATGCAAGAGTGGATTAAGCCTTAAGCGCAAAATTGTACATACTTAAACCATCTTGCTGAAAATTCTGCAAGTATGTGTGATTATGTTATGACACAAAGGCGGATTCTCTGAACATGCTTTTACATAGTCACTGCAATGAAATGGAGATTCAAGGCATGCTTTAAATCATTAATTCAAATAGCTTCCTGTATGTTGATGGCCTTTTAAGACCATCATCATTCAGAACGCTATTAAGAATTAAAACTTTTGTCTCTTCTTCATGTTGCTCTGACTAGGACTGGATCCGCTATTGTGAAATAATGCATTAAAGGAAGGGGTTAACCCTTTAGGGGCCGTCTCAAAAATTCGCTTAAATTCGCTTCACAATTCGCTTCATTCCTAATAATTTTCACCTCAGATGAAGTGTTATTGTAACACTTACGTGTTACGATAACACTTCATCTAAGGTGAAAATGAAGCGAATTGTGAAGCGAATTTAAGCGAATTTAAGCAAACTTTTGAGACGGTTCTTTAACTGCACAGTGCCCAATGAAATGGAAATACATGCATAGTAATACAACATGATTTAACCAATAAATTCTCGATTAAATGGGCTTCAACACATGATTAACCATATCTGGCACTGGCTTTTTGGATATTCTCAAACACGGTGGCTTCTTAGTTAATTTTTTTTTTGTCGTGATTTTGGTAGGACGTCATACTAATTTTTTAATTCGATGACTTCAGCTTGTAGGTTTTATAACGAAATAACCTTCAGCCCAAGTACAAGTACAAGCCCAATTGATTATGTGTTGTAAGATATCAGTACGGGGTCGAACAAGGAGTAGGCAAACGCCTACGAAATGGTTTTACACTTCTTCGTAGGCACTTTCCTACTATTTTCAAACTTTTAGATCCGCCACTGCAGTACTGCATGAAAATCGGTATAATCAGTTTTGGAATTTGGAATACATAAGATTATTTGAAATTTAGAGAAAAACTGGACAGATTTTTCTCTAAATGTTAAATAATCATATGCAGATTATTTATTAAGTCAAATAAATTTATATAATTCAAAACGGATTATCCCGATTTTCGTTAAGTGCAGTAATGATTTTATGAAGTTTTCCTGTTGTAATTTCTGACGAAATGACAAAAACATTTCGCAAAAGTCTTCGCAGATAATTATGAAAGTACTCAAAAACTCTTAACTCGTACCGTTTCGGGAACGGTTATGAACGTGTGGAAATGTTTGCGGCGGGCCTTAGATAATCCCTTATCCGTGTCATATAGGGATAAGCTAAGCAGTATATAATCCCCTTTGGATAACTTGTTTAATATAATAAACGAATTTTAGCGCAGTCCAATCTACAACTATGTACATATATCTTCAGGATTGGCTAAATACAGCGTAACCGTCTTAGATTAGAATCAGTGTAAACTCCCTATTGTACCCTTTGAGCATAAATCTATTATGCATATTGTGACAAATTTTCAATTGTTCAGAGAGCTTACTTCAAATTATAGGTCGTTGATCAGAACCACAGATCAAATTTCTCATATTTCATTTTGAAAATACTGCAATATTGGAAAGCCGGTATTTCCTTAAGTACTTATCATTTTGGTATGAAACTTTGCACAATTGTTAATTATCGTAAGAAATTGCCGAGAGTGACGTAATTTTACCAGAAAACCGGTAAAGTTTCCAATCTCCACAGGAAATTCAAGAAACATTTCCGGAGCGAATTCCAACGGCCAAAAATCCAATATTTCGGCATCTTTTCCGCCTAAAAGGCTTTTGGAGGTTTTTTTGGACACTTATCTTTACTTACACATAAATTATGTGATACAAATGTGTTGAAAAAGCTTTGTAACTAATGTAAATCCGTTATGGTCATTTCGTAGTATTAGAAGCTTTTAATAACGTCATTAGCCCACAAATGGCGTCCTGCCAAATTTGACTACGCTCAATTCTTTCTCATGTGCTGGGTAACATGCGTCAAAGTTACATGAGTTTAGCATTAGTGTATATAGTGGGGGGCATTTTCCTAGTTAAAATACTGATATATTGAAAACCCTGTATGTTCTTAGGTACTTAATATTTTGGTATGGAACTTTTGCACAATTTTTAATTATCATAAGATATGCCGATAATGACGTATTTTCACTGGAAAACCGGAAAATTCTTTCCCATGTGCTGGGTAACATGCGTGCAAAGTTACGAGTTTAGCATTAGTGGATCATGATATTCTCAGGGAGAGCCATTCTCTTATCGTCAAATATTCGTATGTAATCCGTAAAGCTGATGATTAAGTTTAAATACGTCACTGACCTGGTGGTATTCTGATCCTAGGAATTCTGATCCTAGGAAGTCTGATCTTGCGGGATCCCCATCTTGGGAATCGGTATCTTGGGAATCTCCCTCTCCACCATAAAGGATCATTACGAGCATGTGCGTCTATGTCATCATTTTCATACCCATCAAAATCATCGTCCTCTAAATCGTTTATCAAATCTTCAAGATCGTCTACATGATATGTTTGGGTGTAAATAACAAAAGTTGAAAATAAAATACAAAACAAAACAAATTTCATCTAAAAGAAAAAGATGAAATATTTGCAGTAGAGTTTACGATGTTGAAATAGGTAGGCTACTAATATAATGCCTATAATTAGGCTACTTGCATTTGATCCTACATGATGTTAGTATACTATATGTACCAAAGTATATACAGTATAGCCTGAGACTGTGCAAAAACTCCCTAATTTCTAAGTGGCCCCTGGTGGAAATAATCCTCTGACTGTATGTCCTTCTGATTTTCCGGGCTAGCCACTATAAATATTATTTATTATTATTAATTATTATTATTATTAATACCGTTACAAAGGGCTACAAGTACACATTCGATGTTGCTATATGCACAACATGAAAAGACATGTTATCCATTCAGTGGTGGACTGAGGACACGGTTTTACGAAGTCACAGCACTGTAATGGAGATTTAAAGCAGACTCTAATTCTAATAGCTTTCTGTATGAAGATGGATAACTTAGACCCATCATCATACACAAGCCTATTAAGAATTAAAACATTTAGCTCTTCCTCGTGTTGCCCGGACTAGGGATGGATCCGCCACAGCATTAACAATCATCACACAACCTACTGAATTCTGGAATTTTACGATATTGACTTTTTATAGACAAATAAGGTACAGGATATTCTTCCGCACTTTAAGACACTTTGAACTCGAACCAGAACCCTAACCCTAACCGGAACCCGAATCCTAACCCGAAACATCACCCTTACCTGAACCCTAATTTTTACCCGAATCCTAACCAATCACAGAAGCCATGACAGTTCATTTCGTCCGCAACGATTTTCCATGTAAACGAGTCCTAAGATATATTAGATTTTTCAGGTCAAAAAAATCTGTGATATCTATCCTAAAAGACTTTTTTACCAATCATCAAGACGGCAATTTTCCATTTTAAGTATTTGTTAAATTTAAGCACTCCAATGTCATATGTTAACCCTTTAATGCCCAGTGGATATTAAATATGGTCACATATTTAAATATGGTCACAAAAATTTAACCAATCACAGAAGCCATGACAGTTCATTTCGCCTATAGAAAGTCTTCATGTAAACGAGTTCTTAATGATGTTATTTGGACACCCAACGTTGTGTGAAAATCTAAATAATTATATTCTGATTAGATATGGTTACTTCGTATTCAGTGCTGAAGACGTAAGTGATTACCAATCATTGTTAGATTTCTGTTACAGAAGTAGCAGGAATCAAACAATGATTGGTTATCACAGCAACTTCGGTCACGGAATGAGATAAAAAAAATTACCTTGACGTTCTTTCAAATTAACTTCCAATTACACCTTCCTTGATAAAAGTCGTTTATCATATACTAATTTTACTTTGACACTTTTGAGGTTTTTATGCTATAGTTATTTTCTTCCGCTTTGCTAGTAGTTACCCTTGAGAGTATATTGTTAATCTTAATTTTTCTATACGTAGGATGTAAAACCTAATTGAAATGCTTTGTTAAGTATGAATATATAATATAAAACACATAGAACTGTTATTTGATTGGATAAGGATAATCTCTTTTTTCTGGAAACGTCACTAATGCCCTATTAAATATCTGTTAATTAATCGTCACTACTTCAAATAAATATCTGTTGTTTATATTACTTTTTTATTATAATTTGCATAATTTCAATTTCAACGTAAACTTTTCGTTCTATCGTCAAGGGACTTATTTAGTACATTAAGTTACGCACTCCTTTAATTTCACATTACATGAAAATCGAGATAATCTGTTTCAGATTACAAATAATTATTCGACATTTAGAGAAAATTTGTTCCGGATTTTTTCGAAATGTCAAAAAACCTTATTTATTCCGAAACGGATTATTCCGATTTCCAGGAGTTCAGGAGATTAGATGAAGAAATGCAAAAAAAATCCTGGTCGTTTTTTCTATCGATTTAATTAGAATTTCAATATTTTCTGGTACAAGCATGATAAACCGAATGAAGAACAAAGGTCATATATCAGTGGCGGATCCATCCCTAGTCACAATAACACGGTGAAGAACTAAACATTTTAATTCTTAATAGCTTTTGTATGATAATGGGTCTTTAAAGACCCATTATCATA
>JAUCNQ010044450.1:0-21724 GCA_032352715.1 Bougainvillia muscus | reverse complement strand
CCTGTTTAATCGGGTCCTGGTTCTATTTAAAGCTCCAATTTGAGCTACGGACAGTAGCGGAGATTGAACCCACAAAGTTGTCATTGTAATTCGACACCTTAGTCTGAAATACAATATAATTACAATACCTGCAATAACCTGGAGAAACCTTTAAAAGCCTGGAATTGAAATGTTGGCCTGGAAACCTGGAAAAGTTAAACTTATGATAATAATGAATATTTCTGGGGTTTATTTACAAAATCCTATCATAAGTTGACGTGCAGGTCCCAAACATCTTCTAGGAATTCCTGCTGTTGGATGTAGTGCATCAATGCATCTAGCCGCCCTGGGTCTCACCCTATTGTTCTGCTTTTCTTGGTCTACCACCACCAATATGGTTTATACGTTCACAGTGTAACTCGGAACACCTTCTGTTTGTGTGGCTTCAGATTTTACCGGTAGTTGTTCTTCAATGCCAACTGCCGCTTTTTCAATTCAATTGATTAGCTGTAAACGCAAAATACGCCATGTGGTGATAGACAAGGCAAAGCTTCTTTTTAGTGTAGCAGTCTATCAAGAAGGTCCCAATGCATTAAACCTTGATACCAAAATATTACTGTAGCCTGTAACGAAACAACATAATAGTAATGATATTAATTATTTGTCATTGAATTAAAGATACTGTTGCGAGAAATCCTTTTTTTTTACAGCTCTGGTAAATATAACAGTATTCCTGGCAGATTTCCATCTCTCTTTGGAATCAAGTAATTGGACCAATATAATTTATATAACTTTATTTATGTTACAGGATAAGGAAAAATTAAGTGCAGAGGTTGCTGCCAAGCAGGCTGAAACGAATGAAGAAGAGACCAAGGAAGTATGATTTAAAGAATAAAGTTCCAATCTTTCATATCGTTCCCATATAAGCCCACCCCTATCTAACCCAAGATTGGCTTAGCTTTTTTGCATGGTTATAGCAGCCATGATGTAGCTTCTAAAACAATATATTTTTTATCATGACGTCATTAAATTTCGTCAACATTTTGTCGTATACGATTTTTTTAGGGAACAGTAACTCTAAGATTGGAAGGATTTAACCAAAATTTTGATAGGTGGTCTTGACTTATTAAAACTTTTCTGATAGGGGACCTATTTGCCCCCCAGTCTTTATAGGGTTAATAAAGTCACAGCAGCATAAAATTGCTACAGCTACAGCAGCATAAAATTCCTTGGATCACCTCCAAAAAAACACACAGATGTCAGCATATTGGTTACTTACGGTAGATTTCCGAAAGTAAGCTAGGCGCATTACTTTAGAAATTAGTAGCTGCTGGAGACTTGCTTTAGGATCACATTTAATTTTGGCATTGTGAAAAAGTAAGGTTTATTCTGTAATAATTTTTTTCTTCTATTATTTAGTTTTTTATACACGTAAAAATCAGAACAATTAACAGCCTAATAATTTTGGATTCTGTTGTATCTGGACGTGCATAATTACTATAAGTACTATACAAGTAAAATATATCGCTGAAACTCTGTTAGACAAACAAAAATACAGATAAAACGGTTTGAAATAAGAAAATATTAAGAACAACTTAAAGCTGAAATTTCTCAAAAATTAAGTACATTGAGCTTCAGCCGAAGTCAACTGGTTCTTATAAAAAAATAAAGTGTAGTACAATGTTTCATTGCCCAAAGCCATTGGAAACTGGAGTTATACTTGTTCAAAGATTGTAAGGGTTTAACCACTAATACAAGAAACCTTATAGTAATTGTACAATATGTATGACTTTGATGTTATCAGAAATTTGCCCTAAAAGGCGAATCTTCTTCTGCTAATAGTTTGCTCTATTTGTTACAATGTACGTCACTTAAAGAGACACTTTCCAGACTACTGATATTGGTTGATGATGCCTGTTAACCCTATTTTATAAGAAGGGGGGGGGGGGGCGATTAAACATTCCCTGAGAAGGTAATGTTTAAATGACGTCGACTATATCACTAATACACAAAATAAATAGCAGTGGGCCCAGAACTCCAGTAAGAACGGATTCATAATCTTGAGTGTTCACCATTAAATGATTACGGTTAAACAAATAGCTAGTTGAGTTCACTTCCATCAATTCCAAAATTTGGTAGTTTAGTCAAGAGTGTAGAATGACTAACAGTGTCAAAGGTCTTACTAAGGTCTACGAACACTAACGGCTCCTACCAAATGTCCTGAGTCCACCTCTTTTCTTATATCATATAATAAATTTGTCGCTGCAAGTTCGGTGGATTGTTGCTGCCTGAATGCAATCTGATCTAGAAGTAGGTAATTGTGTTCGAGATGTGCCCTAAGTTGTGAATAAACTGCTTTTTATAAATTTCGATACCACTGATACTAACGAAATCGGTCTATAATTTGCAATCAAACATAATTTACCTGGTTCAAAAACTGGAGTAATGTTCCCTATTTTCCAGTCAGTCGGAAATGTTGATATTTGCAGAGATAAGTTGATTACTTTTGACAACGGAAAAGCGATAACACTGGCGGGGTCTTTCAATAATCTGGGTGGTTGTATATCATAAGGTCTAGATGACTTCTTTCTATGTAGCTTCTTTAAAAGATTTTCAACTCGATTTTGCTAACATATTTGAATTTAAAAGTATGACTACACTTTTTACGGATAGTGATAGGCATTCTCCAGCAGAAGTTGGTGAGTTGTATGGCTTTTCACTTTACTTTCGAAGCAGCAATAGCAAAGAACTTGCTAAAAGAATTGGCAATTGGATGCGGTTTATCAGTTTTTGTTCCGTCCACATAAATTTTGCAGATTTTTGACGAGGGAAAAGCAGATTTTAAAACTTTTCCAAATTTATCTGGTCTTATTGCGTTTTCCTTGAGTGATTGCTTTGTGAATTCTTATTTTGCTTTCCTGTTAAGTTTGTGGACTAAGTTGCGTTTTAATTTAAATTTATACTCTCTGCACGGGTGTGTACTGTGACTTTTTCAACTTTAATGAATGAACGGGACTCATTCATATGTTTTTTCAACTCAGGGGTAAGCCAATGTGATGGTTTGTCCTGGTTTTTTATTTTTATCTTCTGTGCATGTTTATTTATGCCAGATATAAGAATATTTTCTATCTGTCACGTTACGTTAACATCTATGACGCAATCTAGAAATGACCAGTCGATGATTATGAGATCTGCTGCAAAATTTTCCAGTGAGTAGTTTCTGTAATCTCGACAATGAATTGTTTTGGGACCGTATTTGATATTGTTCATTTTGCGTACACAGCCAACCATATCGTGGTCCCATATGGAAAGAGGAAACACATCTGATTTGCTAATATTTATAGCATTGATCGTGGCAATTAAATGTCAATTATGGTAGCAGTAAGGGAAACTATGTATGTTCAACATATACCCTTTTTTAAATATTTCGTGTTTTTTTTATGCTTTCAGAATGTATTAATAATAAAACAATTAGCATTGATCTTTGTTTTAAAAGAAGAAAAAAATCCAAACAATATTCCAGGAAGAAGTTATTAAGAAACAAACGTAAAATACCCCACTTATATTTAAATCAGATCGGCGCCACCAATTTTATGGCAGTCTGAATAATTTTTGTACAAGCTTATTGAAACGTCATTGAACACAACTGGTGTGTTGTCGTTTTAATATATCATTAATTTTCCTGAGTTATAGCATGTAGAAGTTTAAAAATGAAAATTATTAATTATTAACTTCAATGGCCTATGTTAATAGAAAACCTGTCTTTGTTTTATAAACGGTGACACGCCAGCATACTTGAATCTCTGATGCGTTCGTCAAAATTATTTCCATAACAAAAGCTGGATTACCTGTGGTGCCGATCCATTTTTCGCTGGCTAAGAAGTGTCAAATTTTTACTAAAATAGTAAGCGATAAATCTCCAGCTAAACATTTCTTTTATCGAATACTATTGTTTCCAATTTCAATGTAATATCGTTATAATAGGTAAATATTAAAAGGTTTTTCTACCACAGGTGTTCTTTTATAAATTGATGTTCTTTTTTAATCAAAAGTCTGTTCAATTAGGAACATTTTGTTACCTTAAGCATAGAAATTTTCGCATGTATTTATTTTCGCGAGTAAAAAAAATATTGTATTTCGGAAGTACTTACTTTCGCGAATGACAAGTTTTTGAAAATTTTACGGGAATAAAATTTTCGCGAATTGTCAAAAAGGAAGCAATTTCACGGGTATAAATTATGACGAATGGTCACAATATAGCAAAATTAGCGACTATTATTGATTAGTTAGTTAATAAAAAGCAAAATAAACTAAAATCCTTTGTCCGTAAGTATATATTTGTATTATTTTCGAGAACCATAGATTTAAGACAGATTTTTTGTGTATTTATTTTCGCGAACGATGTTTTATAGAAAGTTTTGCGATTTCGGCCAAAATTAGTATTCGCGAAAATTTATACGCTTAAAAAATTGAAATAGAATTAAACAGATAATAGGAATTCTCACCAGTTATAGATACATAATAGGAACATCACTAACCCATTCTAAATTTATTTTCTGTGAAAACTACGTAGACATAGTAAAAACTTATTTTTCATTAATGAAAAGAGTGTACTCAATTTAATAAAAACAACGTAAAATATTTTATTGGGAAAAAATAAGGATTTTTCCTTTACTGCTACCTTAATGGTTACCCTCCATGCAAATTTAATTCTTTGCTATATGAAAGTCACACATATAAGATATACGAAAACAATATTTGTTTTCTTCAAAGCGCGTAGGTTACGATGAGAGACAGAAAACAGAAATCACAAAAACAATATGTCTGCCGCTGTCTTCCCTCTTCTTCCTAACATTGCTCCGCGCTGCGCATCTTTACCAAAAATAATCAAGATTCGCTGTGACGTCATTTTTTGTAAGAGAAGATTTAAGGACCGGCTTTAAACTGCATAATCTATCTAACTTGTAAGACAGAACTGCTGACTTTCTAAATGTTATACCTGATTTTATAAATTACATACACGTTTTATAAAACTTAAAAAATACAGAAGGAGATGGAGATTTAACTTTCGCTGACATACAAACTCATTATAAAGTTGGTATGTATAGCTGGTCTGCGTCTTCTCATGTGCATTTATTTTTCTTCGCAATATGGAAAATGACGTCAAACGCGAAGCACAAATATTGTGTAAGAGTAATATCCCCGAAGCCACCATTCGAAGACAAAAGGGAAGCTGCGTGGTGGCAGACATGTTTTGAAAATTGTTTTTGAGATATATGTCAATCATTTTTTATATAATAAGAAGTGATTTTTCTCTATTAATGCATTATGAGGTATCGAATTTTTGAAAGTTATTTTTGCATGAAGGGTAACCTTTAACGGTAATGCTTGCGTTTTCTGTGACTCTTGTGGGTTGTTCTATTATCTGTTTAAAACTGTGTGATTCCAATACCTTCTTAAAATCTTTATTGTCATTTTTTTGTGGATGGTTCACATTAACGTTTTTATACGTTTGTTAATATGTTCTGTAGTAATTCATCAAAATTGCTGTGGAGATACGTATCCCAGGGTCTATAAACAACTCCAATAAGTAAATTTTTTGCCGCAGTTATTACAATGTCTATCCACATTACCTTAACTTCAGATATTTCCAAGCCTTTCTGACATATACAGTTTAGCCTTTCCGATATTAACGCAACTCCACCTTCCAGTCCTTTTTCTCGATTTCTGTGTTCGTATGTGTAACCCGGAATATTAAATAAACTATCTGTTTCCGATGTTATATGCATCTCACTTACAGATAAAAACTCAATTTTACCAAAGGACATAGAATTTCTGAGAGCATGTATTAGTTATTTAGTAAGCAATGAGCATTGTGATGAAATACTTTCAACCCTTTCTTCGATAAGAATGATGATAATTTTGTATTGATTCCCTCAACAGGTCCAGGACAACTTTCTTTGTCTCAACCAAGCAATATCAGTACACATAAATAAGTAAAATGCGCACGTAAGATCTTTATTTCTCCATTTTTCACTGATGTTATCCATAAAGTAGACAAAATAAAGCTTTCTTGGTTACAACAACGTCTGAGTCATTTAAAGTTAAACCAATGCAATTACTACTAACGAAACAGTTTTTTTTTACTGGCAAACTTAACACTAATATTAAAATTACACAGAGCATGTCTGCACACTTTGTCATGACAGGAATGTCATTTTTGGGTCACTGTTTAAGATCAACCATCTTCATGGTTCAGGTGCACTGACAGGACAGTGCTACCCGTTTCAACGTCCTCCTTGAACAATAGGTTTATTTGGTTTACATTTGTACCTAATCACAACAACTAAACTTAAGTTAATGTTTTTTGAAGAGGTCCCTGAATAATTAGAAGAAAAGAACGTACCGCATTTTCCAAATTATTGAAAAACGCATTTGTGCAGTTTGGCTCACCGTATCTTTCTGATGAAGTACCGCAAGAGGGTGTGTGTTTAATACATGTCTTACAAATGTTGTTACAAATAACTGTTTTGAAACACGGCTTTTGATAAAAGAGACAACTTTTTGTTTGCTATTTTTCGCTTGCCGTTCAAAAGTAGCAATATCCATCAAAGATGTTCTACTCATCAAATGGTGCAGAAATGTTAAGAATCGCACGTGCTTCATCCAGCCTGCACGAATTCTTCATCACATTGAAAACACTAGCGTCACATATGTCAAAGCAAGGAGCATCTAAGCAAGGAATAACAACATCATGTCTTAAGATGATTGGTCGACATAATGAGCATTTCGAGAAATACAATCTGAATGCGATTAGTTTAATACATTTATTCTTGGGTAATTAAAACCATTCCAAGCATATTTTTTTATTACAGACCCATAAGTGATATTAACAGTTAGACTTTCTGATTTGTCCATGTTAAACCGAGGTGGTATTTCAGTACTGCTGGGGAGCCTATGCTAGAAACATCTTTATGGATATCCTGATAAACCCTAGAAATCCTTAGCATAGGTACAGGACTGATGATCAGTTGATATGTACAAATTACGAAAGTCTAACTAGTTAATCTATTTAGTTAAGGAAATGAATTTTAACCTTGTTTAGGGGTTCTGGCAAAACTCCCTAAATGTGTCAAGTAGGATGTGTAACGGTCGACATGTGAATGTGTAGCTTTATGAGTGAGTTGACATAAAGTGAGGGTTAAGTGACTCGGGGCAGCAAGTCCTTAATTTGTGGTATATGGCTTTGATATTAGATAGTAGAATGATGAGTGTAATTGTGTGTTGATAGAGATGCTTCAGAACAGTTTGTTTTGTTTCCATCTGATTAGGGTGTGGCAATCCCTCGTTTATTATTATTTCATATCTAGTTCGCAAGCATCGGCGAACAGAATGATTAAACAGGGAGCAAAGCAAGATTGTTTAAACAGAACTCTGAAGAAAATGTATGGACGATATGATATCCTTCGACAAGTTGTCAAATCGATTTTCAGTGAACATTGTTTTTGACTATCCTGATACTGATGGTAGAGACTGATGTAAAGTTTTAATACCCAAAAAAAAGTATGGAAATGTCACTTTTTTTTGTTTTGGGAAATACCCGTTTGATATAACAAAATATTTCGAATGTTCAGTGGTTGGTAGCCCTCCACTTGTTTGTTGGGAATGCGGAGGGTGGCGCATCTTACGAGAGAGCTCCCAGTGAGAGAAGGTTGCTCTACGCTAAGTAGAGCCTTTTTTTAACCTTTTTTTGATATGAGAGTAGTTTTCCTTATTTTGTCTTTAACCTGGATTTGTCGAATGTTGTATTAAAAACATAATAATGTTTAGTGGTTGGTAGCGCCCCAATTTGTTGTTCGTAATGCTGAGGGTGGCGCCTTGCATGGGGAGCTCCTTGTGAGAGAAAGGTGCTCTTGGTTATGGTTTTTAATACAGGAAAGATTTATTTTTATTTTTGTTCTCATATTTCTTTGTTATGCAAACTTTTTTAATTGTATTCGTAGTTTTCATTTATATTTATGTTTCCCTGAAATACACCAAAAAGTGATTTTGTTCTAATGGTTGCTGAATGTTGGGGCCCCATTACACAAGTGTAAAGAAACTATACCGGTCACAAGTCCGGGACTTTGGAACAGTTTTACTATCTGCCTGTACCTTTGTGAAACTAGTTTGGTTAGGAGTTTGTTGAAGGTGTTATTCGAGAAATTCTTCTTTGTTTGTCGACTAGTGTTTTTTCAATGCTTGCAGTTTTCCTATTTGTTTGGCTTTCTTTCGATTTAACCCCAGTCATTCTTTGTATAATTGCAAGCTAGGTTTGTGCAGCGCGCACATCTGGTGACCTCCTCTAAGGATGGTGAGTCAAAGGTTTCAGGATTCTCGACAGGGTCGTGCCGATGTAGGCTCAGTATAGAGAGTAGGAAGTCTTTTTGCTGCTCCAGCTTTGAGGAATCCTGGGCCTGTTTCATTCGGTGTTCTGAACATGTTCAGAAAATGCTAGATCATTGATCTGTTTGTTTCATTCATCAGATTATTATGTTCTGAGATGTTCTGAGATGATCAACGTCTGGAGATGGGTCAAAAGTGTTCCGAACATGTTCTTGTGTGTTTCATTCAGTTTCGAACATCGTTATTCTGCCATGTTGAAATATTTGTTCTTTGCAATCCAGTTTCTTTCAGCGAGAATAACCGTTTGTCAACGAAGGCAGCAAAGACAAATTTCCAAATAAGGAATCGATGGCATTTAGTTACATAAAAATGATGACATTGTATTGTAATGTAAACAAAAAAAACTGTCTCGATCTTTTTAACAATGAAAAGCAGGTTTATCAGATTTGATTTAATACGATCAAGACAGCGCGAGTATTCAATGTTTTGAATATGTTCTTGTGTGTTTCATTGAGAATCAGGATTACGATGTTCCGGAAGAATGTTCGGAACATGTTCAGAACATCGAAAGAAACAGGGCCCCTGTTTCCGAAAAATACTTTCGTATTTGAACCTTCGATATACAGTGCTCAATATCTTACAATAGAGCATTTATATTTACAGTTGTAGGAGACGAAAAAGTAAACTGCTATATTTGTACTCTGAGTTTCATGCTAGAGTGCAATCTTCAGCCAATTGTTTACAATAATGAAAGAGGTTATAAAATTACAATGCAATAGCTTCATTTGATGTTATAGTAAGAATGACCTCAGGTTTTTGACTTGTGGTTTGCAAGTTTAAACTTGTTGATGTGCCTACATTTTGACACCAGTTGAATTCAGGATATCGTCATTTTTGTACTCTAAGATTAAAAGTTTTTCATTTAAACATAGGTAACATTTGTTACTACTTGGTTGGTAAGGCGGACATTTCATCAATATTTTTCACTTGACTTATGGGTTGCTGTTTAGTCTTTTAGTTTACAAATATTTTTTATCTACACCTGACTTTTATGTTGATTACTTTTTAAACCGTTTTTGGACTATGATTCCTGGGTATATTTTGTTTGATTCGCAAGCATGGCTTGGTGAAGAGAACCCCTGGGACTCAGCTGAAGACCAGTTTTACTGGACCCTTCAGATAGGGTGATGCACCCAGGGTTTCGATACCTCTAGGTTCTGAGTTTAGATTTATCAAAAATCATTTGGCCAGTCAGACGTTAGGCACTGGGTATATATGGTTATATATATAGGGTTAAGATAGATTTTCTAGAACATATGGACAATAATTTGCATGTGTTTTCAGATTTTTACTTCTTTATGTAGTTTGTTCAGAGCTTCTTGTTTTTTATTTAAAATTCCATCCTATTGCCAAGAGTTTGGTGCTGCAAATGATATCTTCAGACAACTGTTTGCAAATATAAAATTTATAAAGTAAACATTATTAATTTTGCGTAGATCAGTTAAAGAAATTAAATTTTCTGTTACGCCCTACGGTGGGATCCATGAGTAGGCCGAGTGTGTCAAAACATACGATATGAATTTTGGGACAATAGGCTGTAAAAACAGACAAACTTGTATTTTAAAAAGACTTTCAGAGCATTCTAGAACCTCTAAACCATTGCATAACGAAGCTGGGGCCGTTTCCACGAACCGTTGTCCCTTGCCCCAACCACCAAATATCCCAGCTGATACTTTCTCATCTTATTTTTCTGGATCCTACCCTGCTTGAATATGTCATAGTGCCTCGCAGCCTACCAAGCCTACTTAGCGTATCATAATGCAGCATTTCCTGAAATGCCATCCCAAAGTTTGTCATTCGTCATTTTAACCTTCTACAAAGCTTTCACTCAGCAGCTTCAAACAACTCTGATAACTAACATGAATGAAGCTCAAAATTAAAAGTAGAACGGAATTGCCTGTTGCAAGTCTCCAAATAGCAATAGACAAACTCGAACGTTTTGGTTTCATTCGGAATTGTTTTCTCCAGAGTTTATTGAAATACCTGAGTCCTTCGATTTTCCCACATGTTAGGAAACCAATCTTGATCATAATCTATCATACAGTATCGACAGGAAAGTAGCAAAAGAGAAAACAATAGATTTTCATATAAAATCGATGGCTTTCTTTGCATCCACTTCAGCATCAAAAGGAGTCTTTATTTCGTATCGACATGCCTCCCTAGAGTTCATTTCAACTGTTTGTACTCAGAAACATTGAAAATGATTGGAAGGTTTTGTTTACAGGTTTTCATTTTAACCTCAGCATGAAAAATGTTGAAGCAGGTTTAATCAAATCTGGTTTTAATTTTGTAGTGTGATACCCGTAATAGTGCTCAATATATCGAATATACATCGTGCGCAAAGAAGGGTATCAAATATACAAAGAATAAATGTTACTAATAAACGAAAAACCTGATATGTCATTGTCTTAAATTTGTGGCATTTGGCTGCCGTATAACTGGTTATGTGAATACCTTTGTTTTAAGGATTTCTTTTCATGACCAATGGCCAGCTAAATATTGACATAGGTTAATTTTCTCAAACATCCTTTTTTGAATTTAAAATGTGTATTTCTATTCACAAACTGGTAAACATGTATTATTTATAAAATTTATCAATTTATTGTTCGTGAAATTATTGGTTTTGCAGGCAGGTTTTTTTTCTTTTATTATTTTTATCTTTAGCGATTTCGAAATTTCTCTTTATTATCTGATGAACTTAATTTTTGCATTTTGAAATTTTTCACAAGCGTTTTCCTTGTCATCTTCAGCGACTGCACATCACAACAGCTAAAGAATCGAAATTTTAGGAACAAGAAGAAAGAGCTAGCGAGATTTCAATGTGAAATCTGTATCCTCACAATGAATGAATGTATTTCAGTTTAGTATTTGTTTTAAGATCTTCTTCTTTAAACCTGGCTTCTTAATACTATACCGGATTTGGGGTGTCCATCTGGTTTAAGGTTTGCATTAAAAGGAAACCTTAGTTTATCAACAATCAGTGTAATCATAATTAAGACGGGGGACAATATCTCATTAACTACCTGCAAGCTAGTTAAGAAATTGTATAATCGTTACAAGAAAGTTTAGTGGATGTCGTTCATCAGGCTTTTCTTCTTGAATTAAATTTGAAAATGGTTTTGTTTTCATCCTAAAATGTCTAACAGAACTACAATTAGGCTGTTTTGGCTAGTAACTTATTTCAGTTTTACTTGCTTTCAGGATAGACAGAAAAAGAAAGAGGAAGAAATGAATGGATTTAGAGATCAATTTAGCAGTCTGACACAAAAGTTACAGGAAACACAACTACTAATTAAGCAACTTACTGCTCATAAGCATCAGGTTTGTTTCGGCAGCGTCAAACATCTTTAATGCTGATACTAAAATTCATTTGTAGAACACCCAACTTATATTGTCAATATAAAGTAAAACCATGTAATGTAGCATGGTGACCACTGTCCTGGAAAGTCCTGGAAAATCTTTCTTGTCCTGGAAAGTCCTGAAATGTCTTGGGATTGTGCCAAACTTTAGAAATGTCCTGGATTGTCCTGGAAATCTCATTTGTATTTAAAGGAATTTTTTTCAAAGAACTTTTGGTGGTGCATAAAAGTAATTGAAATGAAAAGACAGACAATTAATTTTAAAAATGGTGGATATTTTAAACTTATATGTCCTTGAATTTCCTAGAAATCTGAGCCTGAAACGAAAGTGTCCCGGATTTGTCCTTAAATTTGCGGTTGCATTGTCCTGGAATAAGCTGGAAAATGTCCTGGAATGTCCTGGAATTTTAATTTAAAATTAAGTGGTTGATGTGTAATGAATAAAAAAATTTAGTTTTAATCGTTATGCTCACCTTTGCACACAGTATGAGGTAATTTTGCTCAATATCATCGCTGTAGTAGGAGAACTGCTATCATGATGATCTATTCTTGCATATTACAAACATGTCATATTTTATTTGTTCTGTGTTAGCTTTGTTCTACGCTGTTGTAAATAATTGAGAACTGTCTGGCAACAAATAGATAAGACTGGGAAATGTAAGTATGTTCTGTAGTGATAAAAATATTTTCTCAGATATTTCCCTTTTAGGTAATTGAGCAGTCACTTTCTTTAGAAAGTGTAAATAAAGAGGAGGAAGCAGCTTTTCTAGTCAAAAAGAAAACTTTAGACCTTTTGCCAGATGCTGATACCAATATAAGCAAGTTACAGGTACATTTTAAGGAGTTTTATAAAAGAAAACATTGTATTTTCTCAGAATTCATTGCCCTTGACCGATAAGTTTAAGTTCAATTAGCTTTATCTTCGATGCTCATGGTTTATATAGAAGTGAAACGGTTTCATTGAAAAATTCTGCAATCTTGAACTTTTCGGTAAGTTTTTAACAAAACATAATTTTCCTGCTTTAACTATTGAATTTTAATATTCCAGCTACTGGTTGAAAGTAGCAGTCAAAGGTTAATCGATTTGAATGGACAGTGGGAGAAACACAGAGGTCCATTAGTTGAAAAGTACCGTGAATTGAAAGATCAAAGTTATTTGAGAACAGTAAGTCAGGATTTATTTTGAGATATTTATTTGACAAAAGCATTAGACAGAACCTTGTGCATTAAAGCTAACATTGTACTTGTGAAGAAAGTCATTTATGTCCGGCTGCTAGTTATTAGGATATATTCCTATCTCGGGCAGCAGCATTAGGTTTGCACGTGTCAGCCTATCTGTCTGGCTCTTCCTGTCAAAAACCTTTTTGCAGTTTCCCGCTGGGAAAGAGCTCTATCACTAAAGGAGAACTAACGTCAAAAAAATATTCAATCAATCTGCTCTAATACTCATATAAATCACCTTTCTTTATTTGATTTGGAGTACTATGAGCTATATTTTACCCCCTACAGATGTGTCAGTAAGATGAAAGACACTATGGCCCAATTCTGCTTGCGAGGAAGCAACTCCCCTCCATTTTATTTTTTTCGATATTTTTAGCCAACAATTCAATTGGCAATTCTTTCACGATACTATTTAAGAGGCAAAACTGGCTGATAGATGTGGGAAGTAAAATTGGGTTGGATTTTACATGGGTCTGTCGAAAATTCTGTTAATTCTAAAATTCCTACAGTGACAAATTTTAGTAGCACCCACGTCTTAAAACTTCTCTCGTTCTCCAAAGTGAATTTAATAAATCTGAGGTATTTAGAAATTTTGGGTAGCTCCCCAAACGAACCATCTGTTTATGAAGAATTTAAAGATTAAAGAGGACAGTTATCACTTTAAACTGCCATTTAAACGACACAGTGATGAGTTCAGGCATATGCTTCATTGAACTATTGTTTATATACATGATCCTCAAGTACCTCGCCCTTTTAAACTGTTTCTAATTATCTGCACGCCATTTACTATGCGCAAATCTAGCTCTAATTCTACACTTGCAGAAATCGAGTCTGCTAAATTGCGTGGGTGGCGTGCCCTCGTGGGTGGCGTGGGTAGCGTGAGGGTCCCTAATTTGACTCAGAAAATTCGATTCAAATGATTCAAATAAGTCGGTCAGAAAAAATCAATCCAAAGAATTAAATGTAATTTCATGGAACCGTGATTGTTGTGCAGCATTTGTTATCTCATGTGTTTTCAGAAAAGAAAAAACTGACAGGTAGTATAAATATCTCCACTATGCAGTGGTAGATCCACCCATAGTCAGAGCATCACGATGTAGAATTAAAGCTTTTAAGTCTTAGTAGCTTTTTATATGATGGTGATGTTGATTATACATAAAGCAATTAAAAATGTATGACTTTGAGTCTCCATGTATTGCTGTGACTCAGTAAAAACTTGTAAAAGCACAATCTGAATCCGCCTCTGCTATGAAATCTCGTGATAGTAAAATAACTTTTCACATACATACTCGTATTAAAAGAATTTGCCATCGGTATGATGAGGGTAAAAATAAAATAAACAAAAACAAGTTAAATTTGTAAAACGTTTTCGGTAAAAACCATCTTCAGTACATAGTAAAATTTTCAAAAGATTTATAAAGTTTACGTATATATACATATAAACAATTTAATATCATGTAATGATTTTCAGTGTCAAGGGACCATGAAAATGCGTGCTAGACTGTGTATAAATAAAAGAGAAGTATAACAGGATACTTATGACGTGAGATGACACAAAAACGTCAGTATAATCCTATAACATGTTTATAACCGAAGAACAAAATAGCAAGTGCAAAAAGTTTACATTAAGAAATGTTTAGAATATTAGACACAAATTATTGGTTGGTACAAATTATTCGTCGCCAGAAATTTTCGTCACATGCTGAAAATTTCGTCACTTTGTACCGACGAAGTTTTTACCAATTAGGTACCTTATCGTTAATATTAATACTTAACATTAATTTTTGCGAATTTTACCGGGATTTCTAACCAGTAGATTATTTTTATCACAGGCAATTAATTCAATGTCGTAACTTCAACCAAATGTTTTTGTCTATTCGAGCACTCATTAGATGAGATATTCAAAATTCGCCAAATGCTGTGAAAACCAGCCCTTATAAAAAAATCTAATTGAAAATCTCACAGGGATGAAATAATCGTTCGAATTATGCATTGTTCGAATTATGGGTAGTTGGCCTATAACGCCTATGATGGAGAAAAACTCTTCACCGGGAAAGAAAACCTGTTTGAATCATGTTCGACACATTTTGATTTTGGGCCCACACTATATTTTTTTTGGACCCATGCCATTTATTTTTGACCCACTCCATTTTGTTTTTGACCCACGCAAATTTTTTTTGGACCCACGCCATTTTATTTTTGATCCACGCCATTTTATTTTTGATCCACGCCATTTTACTGGAAAAACTGGATTCATTAGCACATTGACGAAATGTTGCCTCTTTGTCTCTTTTCTATAAGTACTTCCATGGTCATTGCTCAACCGAACTCTATACACTTACTCCTTCTTGAAAACTTTCCCCTGCTCTACTCTTCTGTCGTGCAGGTCTCATCAGTTTACTGTGCAAACTCCTAATTGCCTGAAGAAACTGTACGGTGACAGCTTCTTTCCTCACACCTCTCATCTATGGAATTCTCTTCCTCACTCTTGTTATCCTTCTGCATATAACCTCCAACTCTTTAAATGTAATGTTCATAACTATCTTTCATCTGTCTGAATTCTTCTGTAGCTCTTTACCTTGTGGTCTTATGACCTTGTAGTGAGCGACTACTGTAATCCTATTCTGGAGGGTGTGTGCAAAATTGCACACCCCTAACAAATTTTTACGAATATTTTTTAAACGACTTTAGCTCTGATGCTGTAACTCCATGACTTTTAATATTTTTTTACCAAGAACGTTTTAGGAAAATTTGGTTTAATTTTGAATGGCCAATCCTGAGATATTGGCTATTGCTCAGAACCACCTAAAGCAATTTTCAGAGCTCCTAAACCGAAAAATTACAAAAAAATACTTGGTGTCAATAAAACAAACAATACCAAGTAAGTCTACACACTGAAACTTTTCAGAATAACACACTGATGTTTGAAAATAGGTGTGACGTCAACAAAATTACGTCAAGTGACTTCATGACGCAATTATTGCAAATTTTTTTAATTTGGCCCGTCATTCTATGAACAAAATCACACTATTTCAGTGCTAAAACAACCTAAATACGTCTATAGTGCCCAGATCTTGTAGCGATACCAGCTCTGCACAAGTTTGTTGGAGGTTCCTTGTGTTTTTCAGAAGAAAACTGTTTAGAATGACATTTTTGTGTTTTTCCAATGTTCCGCTTTGTATGTTTTAAATTCTTGACCTGGTTATTTGTTGTCATGGCAACCAAAAGTGTTTTTTAATCCTGAAACATAATAATACACCGATTGGCGTTTTGTATTAACAGTAGCATTGAAATAGAATGGAGTTTAGTTGAATAACAGCGTTTAGTTGAAAGGTCGCAAGATTCGTGATTTTTAGCAAATTATTGACAGCAAGGGCGCTTCAATGGGAAAAATCTGACGTAAGGAAAAAATGGGAAATTTTTTCCGCCCAAATTTCATCAATTAAATTGAACTAACTTTGTGCCAAGTTTCTTTTAAAACCAACCAATGGTTGTGGAGATTCATCGGGTGTGCAATTTTGCACACACCCCCCAGAATCAGGATTCTTCAGACACCCCCCCCCAGAATAGGGTTAAAAAAAATGTCGTTTCAAGAGGTAACATTTCAATGATAAACCCAATGCTACTTTGCAAGTGACAACCTAAATACTTTTGCTGAGAGAATAATTTGTGATAAAAAATGTAGTAACGTCTTGTTAAATTATGAACCATCTGTCAGCTAAATTAATCATAAACACTGACGTCTTCAAAAGACCTGTAACATTACCACAAGAGATTCAAATTGCCGTGGTAAGGTTAACTTTTTGAAAGCGCCTAGCAATTTTTTGTTAACCCTTTGAACATTATAGCTAACCTCTCATGGTGTCAAAAGTAAAACATGTGGCAGCTTTAACTTAAAGTACAGTTGTTTTTTGTGTCGAATTTTGATGACTGAAATCGAAGCATGCTCTAACAATATACTCGATAGTAGTAAACGAACCACTTGTTAGCTGTATAAAGTTTTTTTTATAATTTCTATCAAGTAACAGTATCAACGAATTCAGTATCAAGAGTAATTTATTTAACTCGATACTCGGTAGAATACTCGTTACGATAATCGTTATAAAAATCTGGAGAGAAAACTAATTGTCAAACTCTGTGAGCACCAGTATTAGTGAAAGCGTTTTATAATAATGAAAAGCTAAAATAATATTCCTGTATTATATCAACTTTGAAGAGGTAGCTATCTAGTTGTTGGGGTAAAAGGTTGGATTAGAGGGCTGGCATGCATGCAAACAAACGCGATTATCAGTGCAAGCTATTTCTTTCGAAAGCGATGGACAGCTATCCCTTTATTTAGCAATAGAGCTAAAAGTTCATCGCTTATGACATCCCATAATTTCATCGTTCTATCATTCACACCTGCCGTTGCTTCACTTGTCGCTTTTTAAAATAAACGTGTTCACCTATTCTTATCGTAAAAAGTACAAGGTGCTAAACAAACTCAAAGATTTAATTAACATGTCTATTTAAAAAGATGATTTTGATTAGTTTTTACGTCTGGAATTTTTCATCTTTACAGAAAAAAATGTAATTGCAGGTAAGTTTATAGCGATGAGAAGAGCTCTTCGCTTGAAATAAAAAATCAAGCTCCCTTTGATGTCTATCGCTTATGCCATTGCTTAAATTTAAAGCAACGAACTTAAATGTTCTTCTTTAAGTTTCTTCTTAAAAGTTCTTTTTTCGCCTGACCCAACTTTGACACTTCAAAAATTGAAAATCCTTTTTTTTATCATACATTTTCAGATATTACCTTAGTAATTTCAGCCTCATCATGCTTAAAAAGTTGGCTTGAACTTTCAAAGATGTAGTAACATTGAATCTGATTTAACCCTAAAATCCAAAAAGCCTGGAATTTTCACTAGAAAACCTGTAAAAATTTGAGTGGTCACCAAGTTTTTTAAAGATAACAGTGGCATAGGGAGTATATTTTGCTTTTCTGTTGTCAAGAATGCTGACAATAACTGTGCATTTATGTATTTCTGAAGGCAGGAAGCTTTAAGTAAGGATCCTCTCTTATGCATAAGTGATTCAAGTATTGTGTTTTTCCTTAGTCCGTGATTGAATCTAAAATCGAGCAAATACAATTTTTACGAGAGAAAATGAAAACTGCAGCCAATGAAACTCGTGATAAAGAAGAGGGTCTTAAGGAATTGGTACGTTGCATAAGTGGGAATTGTGGTATTATTACCTATTTGTGCAATTATTGTGATGTTCTTTGTTGACATTGTTGGAAATCTCAAGGTTACGTAAATTATTATTAATTGAAGTGGTTAGGTTACAAATTTTTTCATATATTCATATATACGGTATATCTTCATTGATATTTTCTATATACAGTAAACTCCTGGTAAATCGAACCTCCAAGTGACCAATGAAAATTTAAAACTTATAAAGACTTAAAGAATGTTCGAGTCAAGCGAAGTTGCTATGCACTAAGCAAGCTTCAAGGGACTGAAGAAAATAGTTTGAGTTGACGAGAGCTAGAGTTATCCGAATTAGAGTTACCAGGATTATACGGTACATAGAAAAACTATACTTCAATACAATGTACTAGGTGCTGCAACTGTTGTACTAATCTATATCAGTATAATCTATAGTATGTAGGATTCTGATTTTATGTCAATTATTTTTTTATTGCTTTTTTATTGCTTGTTTTAGAAGTAGTTTTTATTTAGCATTTCCAAGAATCTAAGTCTAACATGTTTAATTTCATAGATTGGTGAGTTTGAGCGAATGTTAAAAAATGTTAACAGATCTGCATACACAAAGAGAATTTTAGAAATTGTTGGAAATATAAAAAAGCAAAAGGAGCAGATTGCTGCAGTAAGTGATACATCTCATTATTGTGTATGATTGACAAGATTTACATTATTATCGTGGGTCTTTCAATAAGAGGCACACGATATCGCATACCCACACGTGTGCAATTATGTTTTTTGTACCTTCAACAGCTGTGCTTCCCAGTAATTAATTTTGTGGGCGTGATGGTCATAAAATTTCTAATTAAGACAAACAAAAAGACTTTGTAAGGCAGGATATACACTATATAGTCGACTAATTCTTTTCATGTATATGCATAAACATTCCACAAAATGCATTTAGTAATAATAATTCTAAACAAATAAATACTATGTTATTCGACATGAGTAGTTTTAATGAGTTTGTTCTAACACTAGCTCTTTAGAAATTCTGCAGAAAACATGCAGGAAAGGTAATTTTAAGCGTATATATTTGTGCAAAGCCTCTAGATGCACTTTTAAAGAGAACTTTATTAGGCGTGGAATCTTCCAGGGTGATTCCCTATCCCCCTGTTGTTCATCATTATAATGATGCCACTGAGTATCTTGCTCAGAAGGTAGGGACTAGGGTGTGCTTTTGGGCCTAATGGCAGGCTCCTCAATCATCTCCTGTTCATGGACGATTTGAAGTTGTTTGGAAAGTCGAATTTGGGATGGATAAGTGTGCTGTGTTAGTGATTAAGCAGGGAGTAAAGGTGCGTTATGAGGGGATTGAGTTACCAGATGGCAAATTTATGAAGGAAGTAGACGATGTGGAGTACAAGTATTTTGGAGTGTTTGAAGGTGCAGATATAAAGAATAAGGAGATGAAAAAGAAGGTTAAGACGGGGTACTTGAGGGAGTTAAGTTGGTTGCAAATTTGATTTGAGGGGGTAATTCATGGGCGGTGAGTGTTGTCAGGTATAGTGCTGGAGTGTTGGATTGGACAGATCAGGAACTGCGAGGTATGGATGTTAGAACAAGGAAGTTGCTGACTATGTTTGGGGCATTTCACATGAGGAGTAGTGTTGATAGGTTGTATTTAAAGAGGAAGGATGGTGGTAGAGGATCGATGAATGTGTTTGAGTGTGTCAAGAGCGAGGAGCTTGCTTTGAATGAGTATGTGAGATCTGGTTAGGAGTGGATGTTGAAGGTGGTTGCTGGGACGATGGTAGTGGGTGAGGGCAAGATGGATTTCAAGAAGAGACTTGACAGGGAAAGAAGTGAGAGGTTGGGACAGAAGCGATTGCATGGGAAGTTTTTGAGGGATGTTGGCAAGGTTGCAGATGGAAGGTCATGGCAGTGGCTCAAAGCTGGATATCTGGCCAAGAGCACAGAAGCTTTTCTCTTTGCAGCCCAGGAGCAGGCATTGAGGACTCGGTTTTTCAAAGCGAAGGTTCAGGGTGAGGATGTGGATCCATCTTGTAGGGTGTGTGGAAAGGAGGTTGAGTCAGTTGGCCATTTGGCCAGTGGTTGTAGTGGTTTGGCACAGAGGGAGTACAAGCGGATGCATGTTAGGATGGGATTGAGGGTGTACTGGGAATTGTGTAGGAAGTATCGGATTAAGTGTGGGGACAAGTGGTACGAAGAAGTCCCAGATGAAGTGAGGATTAGTGAAGACAAGGAGATGGAGATCTGGTGAGATAGGCCTGTTGAGACAACCAAGAACACAATCGTGCAGATGTGGTTGTCATCAACAGCGTCAAGAAAGAATGGCTTATAGTCGACTTCTCTGTTCCCTGGGATAGAAATGTTGTACGTAAAGAGGATGAGAAAGTGGCACATTACTCCCCACTGGCCCAAGAGGTCCGAAAGATGAATGGGGTCTCCACAAATATCATACCTATAGTTGTAGGTTCATTAGGTACTCTTTCCAACAAGTTGGCCAAGTACCTACAGCAGTTGGAGATCCCAGATGTGTTAGGTGGTTTACAGACATTTGCCATAATCGGAACCACCATCATTCTTCGGAAAGTGCTCAGTCTCTAAGTCCCTGGTCTGGGACTGAGCTATAACTTCGCCTGCTGAGTGAATACCACCTCCTCGCAGGCTGTCCATAAATGGAATTGGAAAAATTATTATTAAGACTTTGACAATGCATGGTGTTTTTCATGAGAAGGGTAGTGTTCCGAGGTTGTATTTAAAAAGGAAGAACGGTGGAAGAGGTTTGATTAGTGTGTTTGACTGTGTGAAAGAGGAAGAGTTGGGATTGTTTGGTTATGTAAAAGCAAGTGAGGAGTGGATGTTGAGAGTGGTGGGTGAAACTTAGCAGGTTGGAGAGACGAAATGGAAGTACAAGAAGAATGTTGAGAGGGAAAGGAAGGAGTGTCTGAGAGAGAAACGTTTGCATCGTAAATTTCTGATGGATGTTGAAGAAGTAGCTGACGAGAGGTCTTGGCAGTGGATTCGTGGAGGTTATCTGGGAAAGAGCACTGAGGCTTAGGTATTTGCAGCACAAGAACAAGCATTAAGAACAAGATTTTTTAGAGCCACTATTCAAGGTGAGGATATCGATCCAAATTGTAGAGTATGTGGCAAGGTGGTAGAGTCTGTAGGTCATTTGGCGAGTGGGTGTGGAGGGTTGGCACAAAAAGAGTATAAACGAAGGCATGATCGGATCGGTTTGAGAGTCTATGGGAGTTGTGTCGAAAGTTTGGAGTGAAGTGTGCTGACAAGTGGCACGAGAAGGTGCCTGATGAAGTTACAGAACGTGAAGATGGCAATGTGGAAATATGGTGGGATAGATGTGTGGAGACAACCAAGAAAATGGAACATAATCGTCCAGATGTTACTGTTGTTAACCGTGCATCTAAGTCACGGACTGTTGTCGACTTCTCTGTGCCTTGGGATAAGAACGTTAGGTTGAAAGAGGATGACAAAATCACCAAGTACTCTCCTATG
>JAUCNQ010044449.1:0-31791 GCA_032352715.1 Bougainvillia muscus | reverse complement strand
AAGGACACTTCTGTAGGAATTTTTCAATTATTTACCGAACACATAATTTGAAGAACACGTACAGATGGCTGCTTCCGAATATTTCATTCTTTTCTATGGAAAAGTGTCATTATTCACTGTTCACTGCCTGTTCACTGCTTGGTTGTTTAATAAAAAACGCTTTTTTTTCTAGAAGCTGCCAACTGGGGTGCATGGAGTGACTGGGGTGGTTGTTCGAAAACTTGTGATCTAGGTTTTAAGACACGCAGTCGCTTTTGCGACGACCCTCCACCAGAAGATGAAGCAGGTTGTTTAACAACTTCTCAAGAAGAACTTTTAAGCGAATCTGAAGCTGATAGCTGTTTTCAAGCACCATGTACATGTAAGTTTATTTATTTATTTATTTCCGAATATTTTGACAGGATAGACACTTCAACGATGCACACAGAAAACCATGTGCATTGCTGTTATCAGCGTGTGTCCTGTACATCGTAAAAAATAATTGATTTTACAATTAAATACCTTATATGAGAAATGCGATGATAGAAAATTAAAATAAAAAAATTGTGTAAGTACTGTCGCTACAAGAAGAAAAAAAATGACATTATCATACAAACCTGCAGAAATGTAGAGTGAATCTCCAGATTTCTATTGGTTATATTTGATGAAATCATTGTTATGCATAACATCAGTTTTCATGCGGTGTGTTTAGACGGTGAGATTTTAAGCTTAATCTTAAGCTTAGTGTAAAACATCAAAAATTCTTAATTGGGGATGTGTTTCAACGTTATAACAATGTTGTTACGACGTTTTGACGTCGTAACAACGTTGTTGTTACGTCGTTGTATGCATGCCTTCCAAATTGAGAAAAATAATCACCATATTAGACCTGATTATTTTCTACTTTCTTAAATTTATTTCACAAGTAATGTAAATAGCCGTATCCCAAAATTAATAACATCGAAAATATAAGTATTCAAATAATCATTTATTACTTCATGCATCATTCTGTTTCACAGTATTATCCTTACAATGGTCAAAGTCATGTAAACCTTAATAAGAGATAAAACACCCACCTAATTTCTGTTGTGATGAATCATTAACGTTAAAAAAAACTTTTACTGTTCTAAAAGTTATATTGAGGGAATAAAGGAAATTTATTTCATCGCCTTTAGTCACTTTAAATTTAAACACTGTTTTCAAACGTTTTTTTATTAGATTAGGTAGCTATGGTGCACATCGTTAGGTACCGTCAATAAAATTCGTATGGGAGTTCGTATCAATTTTCGTACAGATAGAGAGTGTTTTTGTGCATGCTTAGTATGCCCAAAAATCTTCTGTGATAAAAATGGTTTGTGTTACGATACGAATTTTGTGGACGGTACCTTAATGACATCATTGTGTTTACGTTTTAGATATTGGCTCTGCACCTGTTACTGCGTATTTTCATTATGTACAATATTTATATTACTTAACAACTACTGGGACAAAACTGTTTCATATCATAGCAACGTCTTATGATGAGAACACAGGCAACATCGTTACAACCTCTGCGGCGATAGATAGTGGTATGTATGATCTACATATCTTTCGTACTAAATTCAACTTATGTTACTTGAAATAAGGCCTGATATACTGTTGTCTATAAAGTTTCCCTCTCTCCATAATTTACACCAAAATGCATATAAAAAAAACGAATCAATCTTCATTCAGAAGAAGTGCAGAAGTTTCTTAGAGACGAAGAGACTTCGTATGCACAAAGACACTTCCTCTGATGAAAAATGGTACGTTTTGTCCCTTATTAACCAATCTAATGACATGGTTAGTAAATTGTTCCATTTTTACTTCAAGAGATAAAATGTGTAAAACTTGGGAAATATTAGAAAAATAATTCTACTGGCATGATATTTACGGTTAATTATTGTAACGAAAAATTTAGTTGGATCTAAAGATAACATAACCCTTTATTTCATGATGTCCGAAAATGGTCAAATATACTGTAACAATCCTGCAGCATATGCTGCAGGATTGTTTAAGTATGTGTGACCATTTTGCAACATTATGTAATAAAGGGTTAAGAATTGACTTTTAACCTGCTGTAATTATTATATTACTTCTACAGTCAAAGTATGTCTTAAAACCAACACCTCTGTATCAAACGTATTACTTTTAGGGAACATCGGAAACTATTTCTCAATATCTGCAGTTGACGATGAAACATTTGTTATCAATCTCGAGCAGCCTATTGCCAATACTGATTCCGTGTCCTGGCTGTTAACTCTTCGTTTTCAAAACCCAAATGGTAACCCAACTTATGTTACTGTCAGCATTATAAAAATTACCAGTGAAAGCTATCCAGAATTTTCACAAGAAGCTTACCAAATAATTTTAACTGAAGACTCTAGTATAGGCACACCGGTGTTCACTGTGCAAGCCACTGTTCCTTTCCTGGCTGATGCGATGATTGAATACAATATTGTGGGTGCACCTAGAATTAATGGTTTAAATGTCTTCGAAATTGACTCTCAGATTGGAAATATAACGCTCAATACCAACCTGGATTATGAAACACAACAGACTTATACGTTCTTCATACAAGCGCTTAACATTCTTGGAACTTTGAAACAGGCAACTACGGTAGCTTGTAGAGTAGATGTTGTAGACGTGAACGACAACGTACCTGTCTTCACCAGCACCTCTTTTGATATTAACATACTGGAGACGGCTCCACTTCAATCTCTTGTGAGACGTATATCTGCTACAGACGAAGATTCTGGTGCTTTTGGAGTTGTGCAGTATAATATGATATCTGGTAACACTCTTGATAACTTTGACATTCTACCTAATGGTGATATTGTGGTTAATGGGAAACTTGATCATGAGACCGTTAACTTTTACTCGTTAATCATTTCCGCAACCGATACCATGGGTGAAGCATCTAATGGCAATTTTCAATTAAACATCACTGTACTTAATTCAAATGAATTTTGTCCTGTTTTTGGGTTAAGTAGTTATATGTTCGAGATATCTGAGCTTGTACCACTCCCTTATTCAATTGGTTACATGACTGCTATGGATAATGACACAGGGGATACCGTAGTGTATGAAGTCGTATCAGATCTGGTGAGCATCAATGGATCAACAGGAGAACTTATTTTAATATCACCAATTGATTATGAAGATTATGATAATCAAGCCTTTGACATTCTGGTGCTTGCATTGACTGTGGATTGTCCGCCTACTTACGCCTCGGTGAAATTGGTTGTATTACCGGAGGATGACAATTTGCCATTCATACAGATAGATACAAGCAGCGTGGAATTAAATGAAGACTCTCTTTTTGGGACTATAGTAGCTACGTTTACAGTAGGAGATCCGGACCGCATAGATTTCAATCCTTTTGAAGCTAAATTAAATCCACCCAATACTCCATTTGAATTAGTTGTTAATGCCGATGGTCAGGTAATAATAATTTTAATCTCGTCCCTTGACTATGAAAGGCAATCCAAATATGAATTAAAGTTAACTGTGATCGATGGTGCTGGAAAGACGAGTGAAGCATTGCTACAAGTTCTGGTGCAAAACCTTGATGATAATCCACTTTCGTTTGATCGTATTTATGGTATGTTCAGCTGTGCAGAAGACACATTGATGAATTCAGTGATAGGAACTTTTAATGTTTATGATAGTGACAATGATACGTTTTTAGAGATTGCAATTTTAAATCTTAATGACGATGGTGCATTTTTTCAATTAAATGTAATAGTAGTAGAAAATAATACCTATCACGTGGAGGTAGTTCTTGATGCTGACTTAGATTATGAACTGAAAACTGAATATCACCTGGTCGTAGAAGCTGTGTCTAAACTACAGCTTGTTGGTGAGGACGACCATCGCTTCTCAGCTTCTGCTCATTTCTTTATAATAGTGACTGTGCTAGATATTGATGATACACCACCGTATATACTGGAACCTTACGAAGTGATGGTGTCTGAAGAATTTCCGATTCAATCACTCATTACTATAATAAGAGCTACTGACCCAGACAGTATTTCAATACATTATTCCATAGCTTCTAACATTGCATTACCATTTGAATTGCTTGATGATGGTACATTGCAGTTGATAGAACCACTTAATTACGAATCAGAGCAAATGTATTCTTTTACGGTGATTGCAACAGATTCAATTCAAAACAGCAGTCAAATCTTTAACCTAGTTGTTCTTAATGTGAACGATCATCGGCCAGTGTTTACATTTGAGTCTGATATCACAGATATCACAGTTCCAGAAGATGCAAGCATTAACGAACCAGTCATTGTGGTTTCAGCGACAGATGATGATCTCGGTAGTTATGGAGATGTGTTTTACAAACTTCTGTTTGAAGGTCCATTCTCGATCGATCCGCTTACTGGAAATCTGTTTGTAAGTGGTGTGCTTGATTTCGAATTACAGCAACATTATACCATTGTAGTATTTGCTTATGATACGGCTATTGAAGGTGGACCAATGTCTAGGAGTTCCCTTGTCGTTTTTTCTATCGCTATTGATAACATTGACGACGTTTCTCCACAATTCGTCCATGATAACTATTATAGCAGTATCGTTGAAAATGTTGATGTTGGCTACCCTGTGACAACATTAGCTGCTATAGATGAGGATGGACCTACCAATTTTTTCTATGAGATTGTAGGTGGCAATCAAGACTTAAAATTTAATATTAACTCTGATAGTGGCGTTATAATTGTTGCTAACATACTGGACTATGAAGAAACACAGCAGTATACCCTACAAATATCCGTTAAAAATGGCGATTTAACTTTAGACCCAACTGCTCAATACGCCTCTGTAACAATAATGATTTTAAATGTTAACGATCAGTTACTGCATTTCGCCCAGTCACGCTACGATGTTTACGTAGACGAGAATAGTCAGCCATCTGAACTTTTAACCGTAACAACGACAGTTACCGAAAACTTACAAACTTTTAATTTTGTCAATTCATCCTACAGCTCAAGTTTTACCATCAATTCAGAATCTGCAATGTTTTCATCTATAGTTACATTCGACTATGAAGAACAGCCAGAGTACTATGTACAGCTGGAGGTGCGCGATGGTTCCAGTTATGCGACTGCACTTGTTGTTGTCCATGTTCGAAACCTGGACGACGAATCCCCATTGTTTCTGAATGGTTTAACACAAGAAGTCATTGTTTCAAGAGACACCTACTTACCTAGTATTGTAGCCGTTGTTTCCGCTGTAGATCCCGATCTACTAGACGACCTATCCTTTTCAATTGAAAGCACAATGCCTCAGTTCCCAGTTGATGTTGATGTTCCTTTCTCAATAATGTCTGATGGTAACATAGGGAAATTATTACTAGTTCAAATATTCGAATTTCCATCGGTTACAGTAAAGATAAAAGTGACAGATAGAAGTGGGAAAGCTTCAGAAGCATTGTTTTCGATCGAAGTGAACATGGTTGATATTAGTAATAATGCTCCAGTATTTACCGAAGAGATTTATACGTATGAATTGCGAGAAGACTTATCCACAGAATTTGAATTTGGCAATGTTACTGCTCTAGATTCCGATATGACTTATAATGATATTAAGTATGAACTGATTGGAAATAATGATGTGATTGGCGTGGATGAAAACACTGGCGCGTTATCTTTATTATCTAAATTGAATTTTGAAGATCGAGTATTGCACTCGCTAATCATTGCTGCTGTTGATAATGCACCTAAACCGTTGATATCTTTTACTAGAGTAGAAATAACTGTGATAAATATCAATGAACACACACCTCAGCTGTTACCGCCCTACGTTTACAATATTGAAGAAAATTCGCCTGTTGGAAGCCAGTTGTTTCAAGTGATAGCCACGGACGATGATAAAGGTACCTTTGGTCTGGTGTTTTACGACCTCGACGTTGTTTCTTCTGATACATTCTCTTTAAACTTAGACACCGGTGATGTCAATTTACTAAAACCATTAGATGCTGTGTTAACACAGTCTTACACGATACGCGTATCTGTGTTTGATGGTGGTAGTCCGGCAAAGTCGGAAGAATATGATGTCCAAATAAATGTCATTGATGTAAATAATCATGCACCTGTATTTGATGTGACAGAGTATGTAGAAGATATTTTTGAAGATACTGTCGATAATGCCGTCTCGGGGGAGATCCTAACCCTCGCAGCTACAGACAGTGACCTGGGTTCAAATAATGAAGTTAGGTATGAGATTTTCCAACCAGAAGTTGGTTTACCCTTTGCAATTACTCAGGATACCGGCTCTGTGTACCGTGTTGCTGGAGTTCCGTTGGATCGTGAACAAAGAGATGTATATGTGTTTGTGGTGAAAGCTGTTGACATGGGAAATCCTCCATTAGAGACCTCGGCAACTGTAACAATTAATATATTAGATAAAAATGATCACAACCCAATATTTACAGAAATTGAATACACCATATTTATAGCAAGTAATTCTTTGGTAGGAGAGAGCATTGGGCAGGTAGAAGCCACAGATGAAGATGAAAGTTCGAACGGTCAAGTTATATACAAAAGTACACAAGGATCTTCTAACTTTAGAATTGAAGAAAGTACCGGAATCGTCTATCTTGATACAGAATTTATCAGTGGTCAATCGCTTAGTTATACTTTTAGAGTAATAGCCATGGATTCTGGCGTACCACCGCTAGCCTCCACTGCAGAAGCAATCGTTCAAATAACGTTTTTAGATATTGATACTAGCAATGTAACAGGATCACCACCACGGTTTACGAAAACAGTGTTTTATTTCAATACCACCGAAAATATACAGCCACAACAAATAGGTGTAGTGTCTGCTGTAGATGCAGATACTTCAAACTCTGATTTAGTTTTTTCGTTGGTTAACCTTAATAGTAATTTTGAGGTGAGTGAAAATGGGGCAGTGTTCTCTACTTCATTCCTTGACTTTGAAGAACAAGCGATATTCATGTTTGATATTGAAGTTACTGATAATGAGCTGCCACCGAATGTGAATCGAGCACAGGTACAAGTAAATGTTGTTGATGTTGATGATGTAGAACCAACCTTCATACAATCTCCAATAGAAATCAAGGTGAGTTCAACAACACCTGTGTCTGAAATTCTTGGTATTGTCACAATTACTGACCCGGATTCTAAGAATTGGGTATTCACTGTACTATCGCCGCAAGAATATTTTGTTGTTGAGGGACGGGAAAAAGTAGGAGTTATCAAGTTAAACAAATCTTTGTGTACAAGTCTAGCAGTTACCGTGCTAAGGATCGCAGTTGTTGATGATACTGGTAATGAGGCATTAGCTAATGTAGAGATACCTGTGGTGGTGGAACATTTAAACTTATACTGTCCTATATTTCTTCAAAGCGTATACTCAGTAAGTATACCGGAAAACTCTGTTCAAATTGACTTTCAATTCGTACAAGCTGTTGACCGTGACTGTGATGAAAGAAATGGAAATATTTTTTATATACTAGCTGAAGAAGAAACAACAGCATATATTTCTCTCGATGAAATAACCGGCGGCTTAAGCCTTATTAAAGAGTTAAATTATGAAAACATGCAACAATACTCATTTCAAGTCATTGCAAAGAATTATTTTGAAGGAAACTGTCAGCACTCTTGTGTAGTAACTATTAATGTAGAAAACATTAATGACAATCTTCCTGTTTTTCATCCACCTTTTCAACTGGAAGTTTCAGAATCTGCTAAACTGGGTAGTATAATCGCTGCTCTATCAGTATCAGATGATGATGGAACGGACTTGACTGATTTGAAATTGCAAGTAACGACTGTACAACTTGGAGAGCTAGATCAGTTTATTATTGATTCTGCTAGACATACTTTAATTTTAGCTAGTGACTTGGATTTTGAACAGACGTCATCTTATCAAATACGTGTTGAGGTAAATGATGCTGGCGATGCGATAGGAAATACAGTGGAACAGATATATGAGATTAAGATTTCAGATGTCAACGATAATATACCTATCTTTTCTGAAACACACTATCAGTTCACCATAAATGAAGAAGAAGCAACTAATTCATTCGTTGGTTGCGTCGTTGCCGATGATGAAGATTCTGGAACGAATGGCATGATACAGTACACACTTCCTGAGCAAACAAATTCAAACTTGTTCCGAATTAACAACAGTGGTTGTATTTTCACTACAGACGTAATTGATGCTGACTTGAGTGGAGTGGTTGTATTAGAATTCGTGGTGGCAGCAAATGACCTAGCCACTCCAGCATTTGGAACAACTGCTAATGTTGAAATTCATGTTGTAGACACCAATGACAATAAACCTTATTTTGATCCAATAGAGTATTTTGCCACCATTACTGAAGAAACGGTATTAGACCGTCCAATTCTTCAACTGCGTGGTTTTGATTCTGACGTAAATATGAATCTTGCTTATTCGTGCACAGATCTTCAAGGTTTCTTTAGAGTAGAAGAATCATCTGGATTGATTTATCTTACAAGACAAGTTGACGTAAATCAAGCGGAAGACTATCAATTCGATTGTCTTCTTTCAGATGGTCTCAACTTAAGCGAACAAGAAGCTAAGATACAAGTGACAATAGCAAGAGCAACTCAAATCCTAATTCAATTTCCATCTAGACAACTAATAATTGAGGTGAATGAAAACACTGCAGTACCATCTGTTCTCAGAACATTGCAAATTATAAATCACAATGAAAATGTAAAGTATGCATTGACACCAAACACTGATTCCATATATTTTACAATTACTGACTCTTCTGGTATCCTGGAGTTGCGCACACAGCTAAACTATGAAGCAAAGCAAAGTCATTTTCTTGAAGTTGTTGCAAGTGTAGATGGTGAATCAGGATTCATGCAGTTGCTTGTCATAGTGACAGATTATAATGATAACTCACCGGTATTTGAACTTACACAGTTAAACGACAAAGTGACCATCACGGAAAATGCGCTAGTTGGAAGTATAGTTGAATCTGTACGAGCAATGGATACTGACAGTGGCTTGAATGGAGTGGTTGAGTATTTTATTGTCACAGAAAATACCCCATTTTCCGTCCTTCAATCGAATGGTATAATTTACATTGACAACAATCTAAATTTGGGTGCAATTTCAACTTACTATATTGAAATTGAAGCAAGGGATAAAGGAACACCTCAGAGAAAATCAAGTCAGAATTATTTGCTGCAAGTAAATATTGAAGATGTCAACGAATGTCCTATCTTTTCCGAAGAAATCTATCAGATCGACGTATCAGAATCTACAAAAGAAGGTGTTTCTCTCCTCCAAGTTACTGCCACAGATGTAGATAATACCAGCCCAAATAAAGTAGTGGGGTTTTCAATTGAAAGTAATATGTATATATCAATTAGTGCAAACAGTGGAGACATATTGCTTACAGGAGAACTAGACTACGAACTTTCTGTTCGCCACCGCTTTATGATTACAGCAACAGATGGTGGAGTACCACCATGTATGAGAAGAGCCATTGTGGAAATCAATGTGGAGAATGTGAATGATGAGATACCGGTTATCACTGGACTCGACACTGTTGTTTTACCTAAAAATGCACCAATCGATTTCGTTATATTTACGGTAGAAGCACGGGATCTAGACAGTCCAGTGTTAACGTACCAACTTAATATCGACGACCCCAGTACACCATTTCAAATCCATGATTCTACGGGGACTGTTACCTTAGTTGGCGAACTTAACAACGGTAACGTCACAAGCTATAATCTGTCGGTGTCGGTCTCAGATGGTGAATTTATTGCGCAAAAAACATATGTGATTCAAGTAGTAAATGACCAAGTTGATGAACTAGAGTTTGCTCAGTCTTTCTACTATCTTACTTTTCCAGAAGACACGGCCGTAAATGAAGAACTTCTTTGTCTGAAAATCGTTAATCAGGATTCCACTTATGAATATTACGTGCAACAGCTTAATACAGAAGACACACTTGATTTTGTGATTGGTAAGGAAAGTGGATGTTTGACTTTAAAAAGAAAACTTGATTTTGAACTCACGCCGAATATTGTTCTGAGGGTGCTTGGTATCGATAGTATAGATTCTCGACGCCAAACGACAGCAATCATTGAAGTTGATGTGTCGGACGTGAATGATAACTCTCCACAATTCACTCCAAACTCATATTCTGTTACAGTTCCTGAAACACTGCAAGTTCTTTCAACGTTACTTGTGCTGCAAGCATATGACATCGATAGTGGCAGCAATGCGGTTATGGAATTCATTATTGTATCTGGAAATGATAAAGCTTTATTTTCCATCCAGCAGTTTAGTGGAATCTTTGGGCTACAAGAAGCGCTTGATTATGAAGATCAATCAAGCCATAGTCTTGAAGTGAAAGTATCTAACATTTTAAATCCTGAGCTTTCAGATACTGCCACTATAATTGTTGAAGTCGTCAATTTAAACGATCACTCGCCTATTTTTAATCAGTCTGTTTACAATGTTACACTTGGTGAAAACGAGGAATTGGATACCCCTTTTCTTACCCTGACAGCATATGATGTGGATGAAGATGTTGTCATCTACCGCATTGACGAGAATGATTATTTTGCAAGCATATTATTTCAAGTGAATGCCGCAACAGGAGAGCTTTCGTTGAAGAATCGTCTTGATCACGAAAAAGCTACAGTACATACTTTTACAGTGATGGCCATAGATGTGAGTTCCTTAGAAAGACGTGTTGGCTTCACTACTGTTAATGTTTTCGTGATGGACATTGACGATAACCCTCCTGTCTTTGGTAAGGAAAATATAGTAATTAGCCTTGTCCGGGGTACGCCTGAAGGAACAGTTGTTGGAACAGTGCAGGCTACAGACGCAGATACAAACTCCGTCATTTTGTACTCTATCTCATCTAATCTCAACGTTCCATTCTCAATAGATACTTATTCTGGGGAGATTCAACTCGTTAGGTCTTTAACTCTGAACGATCTTCAAGAATTAATATTTAATGTCATTGCTACATCTAGTACAGAGCTCGTAACATCATTTACCCAGATCAGAAGTAATGTAAACGACTTACTGTTGCAAGACACGAGCCAAAATAGTGCCAGTATTCCGGTTTCTATCGTACAAGTGAACGGTAACACATCTCCAAAGTTTACTCAAGAAATCTATGTTGTATCTATCAAAGAAAATCGTCCACCATCACCATCACTGGTTTCTATTACTGCAGAAGATTCAGATGCTAGCGATACATTGACTTATGATTTAGTGTTCCCTGACGAAACTGGAGAAACATTTAATATCAATCAATCATCTGGAGTGCTTTCTTCTATGACCACATTTGACTATGAAGGCACTAAAAAGTATACCTTTCTGGTGAGAGTCTCTGATTCTGGCTATCCACAAAGAAATAGTACAGCTGTTGTACAAATCAACATTCTTGATGAGAATGAAAAACCTTACTTTTTACAAACTTTCTACAACTTGACAATTTCTGAATTCACTCCTGTAGGAGTAACCATTTTACAATTAGAATACGAAGACGTCGATCAAGGGGTAAATGGAGATGTTGTATTTTCAGTTGTAGAAGAAGATATTGTGTTTTTTTCGGTTTCTTCATCAGGAATGGTTACCGTGGCGAAGGAATTAAACTTAAATAAGTTCGTCATGTTTAGCGCGAGACTTACAGACAATGGATCTCCACAACAACTAGCTGTTAACTTTGCTGAAGTTCATATATATATAACTGACTATCAAACAAACTCCCCTATTTTCACACAAGACCAATACCTGTTTGATATTGAAGAGAACCTAATAGATGTGGTGGGGAAGATTGAAGTATTGGACCAGCAACAGACATACGGGTTCGAACTTTATCCGTTAAATATCCGTTCTTTTTTTCAAATTAGTGATGATGGGACGATAACTACTGTAACAAAACTTGACTATGAAGAGCAACATGACTACAGTTTTTATGTTGAAGTTGTTGATACCGGTTCACTGAGAATGGAAAGAGGGACTGTTGCTGTGAAAGTCAGAGTCCAAGACTTAGATGACAATCCTTTTGTTGTTTCTGTAGAAAGTATAAAACTGATTGTGTCGGAATCAACACAACCTGGAGCCATTCTCGCTACTTTCTCAGTCACAGACGAAGACTCCGCGCAAAATGCTGACTTTGTCTTTCAAGTTTTTCCTGTAGCTCCTGTGGACGTAATTGGTACTGCTAATACTTTGTCACTGATCCTGAAAACCAGTCTTGATTATGAGACAACTACAGAACTCGCTTTCACCGTCCAGCTAACAAGCATCGCCCAACCAGTGTATTCAGTTAATATACCAGTCGTGATTTTAGTAGAAGACCAAAATGACAATGCCCCGATATTTAAAGAAAGTACGTATCAACTTGATGTGTACCAAAACTCAACTGCTGGCACTGTTCTCATTACTGTAGAAGCTGATGACATTGATTCTGCTAGCAATGGAGATATATCGTATGAAATTCTTACTAAAGGTTCTCCAGTGAGCATTAATGAGAGGGATGGCACCATAATACAAATCAAATTGTTTACTACAGACGCAGAGTTATTTTACAATGTTGTAGTTGCAGCGAAAGACGCGGGATCGCCACAACTACAAAACACAGCGAATTTGGTGATCAATATTATACCTCAAAATCTTAACCCTCCAGTAATATTCCCTCTGACGTACAACAAAAATATCTATGAGAACAGCATGATTGGCTTGACAGTATTGAAAGTCTCTGCAACAGATTTGGACACGATTACAGAACCACTAGTGTTTGAGATTATTGAGGGTGATCCAGAAAAAATGTTTACAGTTGATTCTGATGGTCACCTTATTATCAGTCAACAAATTGATCGTGAGTTCGTTGCTAGTTATGAATTAGAAATAACTGTTCGTGACACTGGTAATCCGTCATTAAGATCCATTGAAAATGCGTTGGTATCACTGAATATCTTAGACCAGAATGACAACCTACCATCATTCGTAGGTGTTCCTGATGAGTTTAGCCTATCTGAAAGTACCCCAATCGATGAAAGTTTTCTCACTGTTATTGCTGAAGATCCGGATGAAGGGAGCAACGCCGCTGTGGAATACACCTTTCAAAATATTGCGTCATACCAGGCTTTTGACATCAACAAAAATACTGGTGATATTTCACTTAAACAACCCATCGACCATAAGCAATTTAATAATTCTTATCTGTTCGTTGTAGCATCTGACTTAGGAAGCAAACCAAAAAAAAACATTCATCGAATCAAACTTATAGTGGAAGATGTTAACTCACCTCCTTATTTTCTTGAAACGTTCTACGCTATAACGGTTTCGGAAAGCTTTATTGTGGGAGGAACTATTCTAACCATGCTTGCAGACGATCATGATTCTGCTGTCAACTCTCAGTTAAAATTTTCCGTTATAGAAGGGGATTCGGAAAATACATTTGGATTCGAAAATAAAGAATTAAAGTTGCTAAAAGCTTTAAATTATGAATTACAAAATGAATACTTATTAACCATCTCTGTAACTGATGGAAATGACTTGAGTTCACTGCTTCCAGCTACTCTAAATGTATTTGTTAAAGACGTCAACCAAGCGCCTGTCTTTGAAAAAAGCTACTATTCGATGCAGATCTCCGAAAACTTCTTGTTAAACTTTTTTTTTATGAGAGTAAAAACAATATCCGAATATTCTGTTACATACGACATATCTGATGATATAGCATCTGCGTACTTTTCGGTAAATCAACTTGGTTGGATTTCGCTTGTACAACAGTTGAACTACGAAGCAGTGAAAAGATACACGTTCACACTAAAAGCAACGTCAAAACAAGGTTCAGGAACAGCTGTGATCGACATTTTCGTAGTTGATGAAAACGACAACACACCATTCTTTGATGCACCAATCTATCGTTTTTACACGTATGACGGGACACGTGTAAATAGCATCATTGGCTCTGTTCATGCCACTGATATGGATAGTCGGAACAATGCAGAAGTTAGTTATTTCATTGCTCCTGAGACACCTGCGCCTTTTTTCTTCTCTGGTAACTTATTGATAAATACCGAAGATCTAGAATTCACTGGAGAACGAACAAGGCATGAAATGGTCATATTTGCACAAGATAACGGAGACGAGCCTTTATTTTCACCTCCATCGGTAGTTCTAGTTTTTGTGTTACCTGGCAACGATACCGAACCAATCTTCGAACAATCTTCGTATACTGTACGTGTTGCAGAAGACATTCTTCCAGGCATTGAAATACTCGTAGTTTCAGCTTCAGATCTTGACAATGGAGAGTATGGAACTCTTACCTACGCACTTGAAAATACTGCGATATTCGAGGTGAATTCTGTAAACGGAAGTATCATGCTTATGTCTGCAAATCAATTAGATTATTCTGAAACGCGTACACATGTTTTTGTGGTGACCGCAACTGATGGTGTTGGCTTATCTGCTAGCGCACTTGTCGTGTTGCAAGTATCAGATCGAAACACATATCATCCAGTTTTTACGAAACTATTTTATGAGTTTAGCGTCGCTCATGATGCCTCTATAGGAACATTTGTTGGGGAAATATCTGCTATTGATGGAGATATCGTAGCTGGATACATGATTCATTTTGAAGTAATTGGAGTAGAACAAAATAATTTCTTGTTGGCAGCAGACGGTGTTATTTCAGTGAGTGGAAGTTTACTTGGCTATGTCAATCAAGATATTACATTTGCAGTGAGAGCTTTTAATCCTGATGAAGGAGAAACGCTATTTTCAACAAATAATGCAAGCGTATTGGTTCATGTAATTCAACGATCGGCAGGAAATCCCTTATTTCGACAGCGCGAGTATAATTTTACAGTATCGGAAGACCGAGTCATTGGAAACATACTGCAAGTTTTGGCAGATGTGAATAATGGTCTGCCAGCTAACGTTGTAGAGTATAGTATAATGAATGACTTGTTTCAAAATATTTTTCAAATTGATCCAACATCGGGTTGGATTCGTCTGATCCAAGTCTTAGATCGTGAAACTAGAGATACATATCGGTTCAATGTTGTTGCTGATAGCTCTATTTATGAAGGCAAGGATACGGCAATTGTTACGATACATGTCGAAGATGTAAATGATAACTTCCCTGTTCCTGAGAATGGTAAATACTCTTTAGAATTGAGTCTTTCTGAATCGGTACCTGTTGATACAGTTGTAACTTACATTAGAGCGTCAGACGCAGACATTGAAAGTGAAGTGCGTTACATTTTGGAACCTGATACATTCTTCAAAGTGGACGATGAAGGTGTGGTGAGATTGAAAACTCGATTAGACTTTGAAGATTTAGAGCAACATATGTTTATGGTGATTTTAAGTGATGTACTCAATGTTAATCCAAAGCCCATGCAATTTGACATATTTGTGGAGAATGAGAACGATTTGAAACCAGTCTTTGGCGAACGATCTTATTCGGTGGAAATCCCTGAAAGTGATGAACCAGTTTCAAATATTCTGCAAGTCACAGCTACTGATCTGGATAACTTAAATCCTTTGGTTTACAAGCTGTTGGGAAACAGTGCATCGTTTTTTATAATAGATGAAAATGGTTGGATAAGCAGTGGATTAGCATTGGTGTTTGAAAACAAGAAGAGTCACACATTTGTTTGTACGGTTTCAGATGGAGTTAACATAGACGCCGTACCTATTGAAATCAATTTGCAAGATAGAAACAATCATGCTCCTGTTCTAGAAAGACAAGATATTTTTGTTCGCGTCGACGAATCTGTCTCTATTGGAACCATTGTACATGTTATTCAGTTTTCTGACATTGACACTGGACCTGCGGGAGATGTTAGTTTCACATTTGCTTCTGGAAACGAGGATGAAAGCTTCTTATTTATGGATAATAAGGTAGTGGTACAAAATAGTTTGGATTATGAAAGAAAGCAAGAGTATGTTTTAACATTTGTGGCTGCAGATAATGGTGTACCACAACAACAGACGAATGCCAACATTAATATACAAGTTCAAAATGTCAATGATGAAAAACCAACCATCTCTACAATACCTTTAGTTTCACTTGACGAAGGAGTTTACGAAGATGAAAGGGTTTTCTCCTTTCTCGTTGCGGACGAAGATTCTACTGTACTGACTGTCACACTACGAAGTGCTAATGATGCATTTCAATTACTTCAAAGCAGTCAAAATGTATATTCCGTTCAGTTGTCTGGTCAAATAGATTATGAACGTGAACGATTGTATAACGTGCTTATCGAAGTTTCTGATGGTTTATTCGATGTATCTTCCGATATTTTGATCTATGTTAATGATATAAACGAACCACCCTATGTTTCTATAACGCAATACACGATACAAGTGAATGAAGCTTCTCCAATAGGAACTTTCATCACACAAGTACAAGCTTACGATAATGACGATGGATTTAATAGCATTTTGAATTACGAACTTGATCCCGGTTTTATCAGTAACGCGTATTTTTCAATCAATTCTACGACTGGTATCATTCAACTAGTAAGATATTTGGATATCGATGTTGAAACTTTACATCGATTACAAGTTACAGTCTCTGATCACAGCCTATCTGCTGCTGATAAGATCATTTTGGATGTACAAGTAACGCCCAAAGGTATGAAATGAAACAATAGAAATATACAGTGTACTCTCTGTAATTCGACTCCTCATACCTGAATACTCCAAAATTCGAACGATTATTACTTTAACGCAAGTGTTCAAATTACAAAGAGTACACATAGGGCACTTTTCCATGTGTATTGAGGGGGACGACATTTTAACCCGTCGTAAAATAGTCACACATATTCAAACAATCCTGCAGCAAATGCTGCAGGATTGTTAAAGGCAGTCTGAAATTCCAATACGGCACTAAAATAAACAGTTGTTATGATCTGTACGAGAATTAAAGACGGATCTCCATATTGATCTCTTTGCCCGCGCGGGCCGCGCGACAACTTACAGAGCATGCGCAGTAAAGGCAGAACTCCGTTTTGTTTGCCTCTGTCGCGCGGACAGCCAGGTGAAGTTAAAAAATTTCAACTTCCCTAGCGTGCACGCGCGGACAGATCCAAATCAATACTCAATGTCATTATTGCGCATGCTCTGTAACTTGTCGCGCGGCCCGCGCGGGCAAAACGATCGATATGGAGATCCGCCTTAAGAAAGATACTGCAGAACAGAGAGCACAGAATCTTTCTTTGAAAAAAGTGAATGGGCGAAAGACTTTTCCACATGCACATCGAGTTTTAAACAAACCAATCATAGTTTGATAACATCAAATTTTTACATCATGACGATATTATTTGAACAATTATGAATTTCACATGCCATCCACATTTCACATTTTAATTTCATTTATCACAACATTTTTAGTTCCAGGAATATGGAGTAATTGGTTTTCTTGGCAAGAGTGTTCAAAAAGTTGCGGCGATGGCGTGGCCTCACGTGAACGAGTATGTGACCTCGGATCCTGTGTTGGAGTAACTCTTGAAACTACTGGTTGTACTTTACGAGGATGCCCAGGTAAAATTTACATTTTAAAATTCAATGATCATTCTCTCAGAATAAGAATATATACGGACTGTGGGTGTGGATAAAGATAGATTTTCGACACTTTACACGTATTGTTTTTCATAAGCAACTCAATTTTTGATTTTAGCCTGGGTGTGTTAAGGCGAAATTGGAATTTTAGCCTCAAAGTTGCTAAGGAGTTGCTAAGGTATTGCTAAGGCATTTAAGTAATTTTTGTTTTGTTACTGTTCGTTTTACTTATACAAATATATATGAGTTGCTTTTCTTGCTTGTTATACAGGATTCAGACTTAGTTGCTTACCTTTATGTGAACTTCAGCCTGGCTGGTTGTTAAGGAGTTGCTTAGTTTTTTACCAAAATCTCAGCCTCAACCCATAGGAACTCGGTTACTTTTAAAAAAAGAACGTATTTACATAACTGCCCTGAATTTAACTTCTGCAAATTCTAAATAAAGTTTACAATTTTTTCTTCTTCTAGTGAATGGTACTTGGAGTAGCTGGTCGGCTTGGCTTGGTTGTATAACCGTAGCTTCGTGTGGTGTAGGCGATACTACTCGAAGTCGGGTGTGTAACAATCCTGAGCCTAATCATGGTGGAGATGATTGCCCAGGGACGACAATTGAAGAAAAAGGATGCAGAATTAATTGCAAAATTTGTAAGTAATCAATAATATAGAGAAGGTATAATCTACTACATACTTGCAGTTTTTCACAGGAAAACACCAGACAATCTGAGGTTACATGGTATTTTCTCTCTCATGATAATTATTTTTTATTGAGATTGATTTTCGATCAGCGCTGTTACGCTGTATATGTGATCAGTGCCATCAGTAGCCAAAAATGTGTCTGACGAGATAAGGTTTTAGAACTGCCAAAATTGAGAATGTTTGAAAAGGTGATGTTACGTTGGATAATTGACAGTTCTAAAACTCCCTACTGATTCGAATGTCATGATGTCAAGACTGACAACTTTTTGTTTGAACCATCTCGTAAAAGCAACATGTACATGAACCATTATTGTTATATATTATAGCGTTTGCTACCGACCAAGTTATACTGGAAGTAACTGAAAATACACCAGCAACTACTGTTATTGCTCAGGAGAAAATACAGAACGTTTCAGTTCCATCTATTGTGTATTCCCTTTCGCCATCTTCAAATACTGAACTTTTTGAAATCAACCCTACTAGTGGTGAAATTGTATTGATACAACAGTTGGACTTTGAACAACAGCAAGTGCATTTTATTGGAATTATTGCTGAGGTAGATATCGAAAGTACCATCATGCAATTGGTTATACAAGTCATAGATTACAATGAGCATGCGCCCATTTTTATCGGTCCATCTAAAAGAATAATTGAAGTACGTGAGAATGAAGAAATAGGTAGCATTATAGCTACTGTTGAAGCAAGCGATGGTGACCGAGGTGATAACGCTGTCGTGGAATACTTTTTAATGACTACTGGTTCACCATTCAGTGTGTCACAATCGTCTGGATTTGTTTTCTTGGATCATACATTGGATGCAGAGGGCATTCCTAATCATGCGATAGAGATTGAAGCCCGTGACAAGGGAAAACCTACAAAATTTTCTCGTGTTTTCCTAGAGTTTGTTGTCAAAGATGTTAACGATAATTGTCCGATTTTTCTTTCTGATCACTATTCTACTAATGTTTCGGAATTAAAAGATGTGGATGAGGTTGTTGCAGAAGTATTTGCAGTAGATGCTGATGTAACTAGCCCTAACAAGGATATCAGGTATGCTGTGGAAGGTACACAATCCTTTGCTATTAATGACGTTGGTATGGTCTACGTTAATAATATGTTAAACTATCAAGAAAGAAAAACTCATCGATTCTTTATTGTTGCTACAGATAACGGAAGTCCATCTTGTGAAACAAAGGTTATTATGGATATCGAACTACTTAATGAAAATGACCATGCTCCGGTTATTGGTGGAAAAACAGAGTACAATGTGATTGAGAACTTACCGATGGGCTATTATCTGTTCACTGTGAATGCGACAGACGTGGATGGCGATCGATTAATCTATGATGCTACAGACGATACTCTTCCGTTTAATATCAATTCTGATACCGGTGAGGTGTATGTGTCTGGTAAACTGGACTATGAAGCCGTTCAGCAATATCAGTTACCGATCTCTGTTTCGGACGGAAGTAGGAGAACTGAGAAGTCACTTCTGATCAACGTTCTCAACGCTAATGATAATCAACCAGACTTTAATACTCTTTCCGTTGAGATTACCATCCAAGAAAACGTTGACGTTAATACTGAGGTTGGTTGTGTACTTTCAACTGACAAAGATAAAACACCGAGCAAGTATTACATCGCATTACTTAATGGCTCACGCGTGAAAGAGTTCGCAATTGATCACGAAAGTGGTTGCATAACTGTTAATAGCCCATTAGATGCAGAAGCTATTTCAGAATATTTACTAAGAATCACCGCCGTGGACGAAGGTTTGATACGTTTAAACCAAACTGTCTTTGTGAAGATGATTATTCAAGATATAAATGACAACCCTCCAAAGTTTCAAGAAGAAAGTTATTTTATCACACTTTCAGAGGCATCAGTTGTGGGTAAAAGATTCCTCTCACTGTCTGCTGCTGATAATGACATAGACAAAGCAAATATGGCGATCACCTACAAAATTATCTCTGGTGATTCAAATCAATTCGTCATAGGTTCTTCTGATGGTATAGTAGCATTGGCATCACCATTAGATTTTGAGAAAGAAACAATTTATCAACTGGTCGTGCAAGCAAGTGATGGTGTATACGTAACAACAACTTCCGTCAACATTCAGATCCTCAACGAAAATGATAATTTTCCACAATTTGAAAGCAATGTTTATAACGTTACTATCTCAGAAGATCAGACATTAAATCTTGCTTTTCTTACTGTAAAAGCAGAAGACATTGATCAGTCTGACTCAATTCTTTACACTATAGAAAATACGCATGTTGCTAGTGCAAGACACTTTCAGGTAAACCCCGAAAATGGCAGTATTTCGTTAAAGGAGAAGCTAGATTATGAAACCATTCAAGTCTACAGCTTTGTCATTTTTGCCACTATTGGTAACCCTTCAAGAGTTGGTTTTTCTACTATTAATGTTTTTGTGACGGATGAAAATGATAATGCCCCTGCTTTTACAGTGGATGCATTTAATGCTAATGTAATGCGCAATTCTCCTGCTGGTATTACCGTAGGTATGCTATATGCAATCGATAAAGATTCCCCTGAAAACGCCAATGTTCAATATAGCCTCAGTATCAACCAAGGCCTACCATTTAACATTGATAGCAAGGAAGGAACTATTTTCTTGACAAGATCTTTCACTTCTGTTGATCCAGATAGAATAGAATTTTCTGTTAATGCCGACGATGGTACGTTATCCAGTGTTATACCAGCTTCTGTTCTCCTGGTTAAAGGAAATACCCCGCCAGTATTTTCGAATGATTACTACATTTTTAATATCCAAGAGAAGTCAGTACCGTCACGCAATGATATTATGCAAGTCACAGCTAATGATTTTGATGTGGGGAATGAAATAGTCTATGAATTGATAGCAGCAGACCTGGATCTTCCGTTCAAAGTTGACCGTTTATCAGGGGTTCTATCTGCAACACAAGAGTTTGATTACGAAGAAAACAAAAGTTACAGCTTTTTGTTGAAAGCAATTGATAACGGCTATCCTTCGTCATCTAGCGCTGTCTTAGTTAAAGTAAATGTTATAGATATAAACGAGGCGCCGTTTTTTCTCCAATCGTTCTATAATGTGTCAGCTGCAATTGGAACTCCAGTGAGTGCATATATAGTTCAGATGAGATATGATGATCTTGATGCGGGAAACAACGGAGAGGTTACGTTCACCATAGAAAACACCCAAACACCATTCACCATTGAACAATCTACTGGAAAAATAATCTTGACTTCGAAGCTAGACACGGTGGCGCAAAGAAATTATGAAATAATAGTTACGATAGCTGACAAAGGACAGCCATCTCTTCAAGCTAATTCAAGAGCAACTGTTTTAGTTAATATCATTGATATTGATTTAAATGTTCCAATATTTTCAAGTGACCTTTATAAATTCAGTGTGAATGAAAATTATATAGGAAGGGTTGGTCAGATTGATGTTATCAATGAAAGAACTACTACGGTTTACCAACTTTTACCAAACGCAATGCAAGAGATTTTTCAAATCGATGTGAGTGGTCAGATAAATCTCATTAAGCAGTTAGATTTTGAATCTGACAAGGTGCTCACGTTTTTTATCAAAGCGTATGATAATGCAGATGTATATGAAGCAAAAGGTTCGACCTATGTGGAAGTTAATGTATTAGACTTGAACGACAACCCATTTACTGCATCAACAAACAACATTCAACTCTTTACCTCGGAGTTTACACAGGCGGGTACGGTGTTAGAAACCGTTTCTGTTGAAGATATAGACACTGGGATCAATGGTATGGTTACCTTTCAGATAATACCAACAAGTTTGCAATTATCGGTGTTATCTGGTAGTAGTGGCCACACCGCAGAAGTTGTGCTAACAAGAAGTTTTGATTATGAGGAAAATGTTAATCTGGAATACATGTTATTAATTTCAAGTGTGAATGAGCCCATCACTTCAATAGAGATTCCAATTACCATCGAGGTAATCGACGAAAACGATCACGCCCCTGCTTTTGAAGAAGATAATTACACTTTTCATATAAACGAAACATCTTCTATTGGTACCATCCTTGGCCAAATACAAGCCACCGACGCCGATTCGACCACTAACGCTGCATTGACGTATGAAGTTTTGACTACTGATTCTCCAGTCACGATATTGAATCCATTTGGAGAAGTAAAGCAAACTGTTTTATATGATGTGGACGCGGAAACATTGTATGAAATTGTGGTTGCTGTGACAGATAACGGCGTGCCTCAACAAAAAGATTTTACTACTCTAAGTATTTATGTTTCACCCGTCAATCTTAATCCTCCGATCATCAATCCATTAATTTATACGAAAGACATAATTGAAAACTCAATGGTAGGTCTAACTGTGTTGAAAGTCCATGCCAGTGATCCTGACGTTATAAGTGACCCAATGGTCTACAATATTGATAGTGGCAATACTGACAACAGCTTCAAGATTACTACATCTGGTGACATTATTATCAACGAAAACATCGATCGTGAACTGACTCCACTATTTATATTGCAAGTATCCGTAAAGGATAGTGGCATACCACCTTTGTCTGCTGTGTCGAAAGCGCAAATTACCATTAATATTGTGGATGCCAATGATAACTTTCCTTTGTTCCTTGACATTGTCTCTGAGTTGATCATTTCTGAAACTCTGTCGAAGGGAAACGAAGTGATTGCTGTAACAGCAACAGACACGGATATTGGGGCGAATGGTAATGTCAGGTATTCCTTGCTGAAGCCAGACGATTACAGTATCTTAAACATACATCCTGATACTGGCATGATTACTTTAGAATCCCCACTTGATCATAAGAAGCACGATGGTTACGAGTTGTTTGTTGTGGCTTCTGATGAAGGGATCCCACCAAAACAAAGTATTCACAAACTGACTGCTCGAGTCCCGGACACCAATTCTGCCCCATACTTCACCAAGATTTCTTATAGTATCAGCGTGTCTGAACAAATTGATGTTGGCACCCTTATTCTTCAGTTGTCTGCACAAGATGATGATTCTGGTATCAATGCAGAGTTAAGTTTTCAAATTCAAAGTGGAAATTCTCTTGATAGTTTTGGAATGGTCAGTTCTACCTTGACGTTGAAAGGATCATTGAATTTTGATGATCAAGCCCAGCATACTCTTACCGTGGTTGCTATAGATGGTGGTGGAATGGAATCTTCAAATACGGCCACCGTTGTTGTTATCGTACGCAATGTGAATGAAGCGCCAGTGTTCGAGAAAGGCTTGTATTACTCTTCTTTATCTGAGAATACGTTAGTCAGTACATCCGTTGTGCTGAGTGTTCGAGCCTTATCAGACGTTCCAGTAAGTTACAATATCGTAGATCCTGTTGAAAGCCAGTATTTTTCAATCAACAATAATGGACAGATTATATTGCGGAAACAAGTAGATTTTGAATCGCAAATGAGTCACTCGTTTGAAGTGAAGGCGACAGCAGATGGTATGACAGATTTGGCAACTGTTGTAATCAACGTATTAGATACGAACGATAATGTACCTGTATTTTTAAAGAATAGTTACATCTTTTACACGTACGACAGAACACACGCTGATACAATTATTGGTTATATAACTGCCCAAGATAATGATAGTGGAGTAAATGCTGATTTGAATTATTTTATTTCTACGCCATCAGTCCCTTTCACTTTCGATAAAAATGTACTAGTTTCAACCGACCTGCTACTATACGACTTTTCTGACCAATACACGATAACCATCTACGCTGTTGACAACGGTATTTCACCACAACAGTCATTGCCTGTTCAAGTAGAAATATTCGTACTGCAGACAAATGATACAGCTCCTAAATTCCAACTACCAGCTTATAATGCCACAGTTGCAGAAGATATAAATGAGTCTGTTGAAATTGTAAGAGTATCCGCGTACGATCCTGATAGCGGTATATACGGTACTATGCGTTATGCATTGTTGCCCACTAAAGACTCGTATCTTTTCCAAATTGACCCAGCTACGGGAAAAGTACTTTTAGCTCCAGGCAAAAGACTTGATTACTCAAAAGCATCAAGACACATTCTTCTTGCACAAGCTTCTGATGGCATTGGATTATCGTCAAACGTTCTGATTATTATTTTTCTATCTGATAAGAATACGTACCCACCCGTATTCCAAAATACAGTGTATAACTTCAATATGGCGCATGATAGTCCCCTTGGAGCTTCCATTGGAAAGGTGGAAGCTATGGACGCGGATGTACTTACTGGAAAGATTGTTAACTACAGAGTGATATCCGACAGCAGTACTGGGCTATTTTCTGTATCTCCAGAAACTGGTGAAATTCTTGTCGCCAATGATATATCAAATGATGCAAATAGCAATTTTCAACTATTGGTGCAAGGCTACAATCCAGGAACATCAGTTGTCTCTAATGGTAATGCTGTCGTTAATATTTATGTTATCTATAGAGCATTTGAAAAACCACAGTTCACTCAATCCGATTATCAATTCACCGTTACGGAACCTGGCATTAGTAGGACCCTGGCTGTTGAAGCGACGATTGATGCAAGTCCTATTAACAATGTTCTGTCTTACTTTATTCTTGATAATCTGTTTGGAGATATATTTACAATGAATGCCAATACTGGTATCATAACCATTGTTAAGCCTCTTGATCGAGAAGTAAAGGACTCTTACCAGTTTGCTGTTGTCGTCGGCAGTACAATCTACCAAGGTACAGATGTAGCACTTGTTACTATTACATTGTCTGATATCAATGATAATTTCCCATTACCAGTGGGAGGATACAACATTGGAATTAGTGTTTCTGAAAGCCTGGTGATTGGAAGTATTATCACTACAATTGACGCTGTGGATAATGATCTGCTAGAGAATGGCGTCGTACAGTATACTGTTGCTGATAATCCATTTATTGCAGTCAATGAATTTGGGGTGGTATCACTGATCAATTCGCTTGATTATGAAACTAGTCCAAGCCATACATTCGAGATATATTTAGCCGATCGGTCTTCTCCTCCATTAAGTAATCCAAGACCAATGCGCTTACAAATCACTGTTGTCAACGTAAACGATGTTAAACCACGGTTCACGACAACCAGCTACTCTACTACTGTTATAGAAAGTGAAAATGCTGTTTCAAACATCATTCGTGTATTAGCTGTGGATGATGACAATCTCGATGGCTTAACATACAAGCTGATAGCCCCCGATGCAATCATTTTTACTATTTCACAAGATGGTTGGATCAGTAGTACGAGACCTTTGTTGTTTAAAGAGCGACAAAAATACAGTATGGTCTGCACTGTCTCTGATAGTGATTTCACGGATTCAGTGCCTGTAGAAATATTCATCTCAGATACCAATAATAATCGTCCGATAATCAAAAGCGACAATATTGTGTTAGATGTATCAGAAACTACTGAAGTGGGAACGATTTTAGATGTAATAGAAGTCACAGATGATGATTTTGATGCCAACGCTCAAATCACTCTAACATTCACCACTGGAAATACTGGGCAGACGTTTGGTTTTATTGGTTATAATCTGATTTTACTACAAACTTTAGATTACGAAACAGTGGTACGGTATGTGTTAGAATATGTAGCCCGAGATGGTGGTGAACCACGGAGATCTTCTACTGGTTCCATCATTGTAAATGTTGGAAATGAAAATGACAACCCCGCAATTATTTCTGTTACACCATCAATATCTTTAAACGAGGGAACTTACAACAAACGTAGTGTATATACATTTACTATAACCGATCTTGACGGCTCTCAGATTGATGTCGTGCTAAATTCTGCATCTGCAATGTTCTCGTTGGTCACTCTCGGACAGAATGAATTTAACATTCAACTTAGTGGTAAACTAGACTATGAGGAACAGAGATTGTACCAACTGAGTATCGTTGCATCAGATGGTGTTTTTAAAACCATCTCAGAACTTCGTTTGAACGTTAACGATGTGAATGAAGTGCCGTATACTATGAGTAATGCCCATGATCTGTTTGTGAGCGAAGCAGCTATTGTCGGATCATTTATTGCTCAGATTGTTGGTTGGGACGATGACGCGGGAAGCAATGGTATTGTAAAGTATCAACTTGAACCATCAATAAGTAATGGATATTTCCAGCTGAATGAAACGTCTGGTGTTATTTCATTAGCGTTTTCTCTTGACTACGAACTTGAAAGATTTCACCAACTTAGAGTATCAGTGTCTGATCATTCTCTATCTGCCCTCAATACTGTTCTTGTAGATATTACTGTGACGGACAGCATTGATAGCTCACCGGTATTCTCTACAAATCCTTACGTTGTTAATGTGATCGAAAATGAAAATATTGATGTCATTCTGAGCGCAAGTAATCGTGATCAGTCTCCATGCTGCACATTTGAAATTATTGACGAAGAACTAAGAACTTTTTTTCAGTTGGTTACCTTCGGTAATTCAAATTCTGTTCGACTTCAAAATAAAATCAACTTAGACTTCGAGAAAAGAAGTAAGTACAATGTGATCATATCTGCTACGTTACTTGATGTTCCTGACAGAATTGGATGGACTTCGGTTGTTGTTACAGTGAACGATGCGAACGATAATCAACCTGTGTTTTACGTCACTCCCCAGATTGTTGATATCTCAGAAAGTTTACCGGTACAAACGACAGTGCTCTATTTACGGGTTATAGATGCTGACAGTAGTGAGAATGGTGAAGTTAGTTTAAGAATCACCGCTGGAAATGATAGTGGCGACTTTGTCATGTCTGGCAACAGCCTGCTTGTCGCAAAACCACTAAGTTACAAAAGAACCCGTGAGTATGCTTTAACAATCGAAGCTATTGATAAAGGTGCTAATCCTAATTATAATTCTATCGATATTAACGTGATATTGAAACGGGAAAATACGGAAGCACCATACTTTTCACCTGAACTAGATTCTGTGGAGATAGCTGAAGGTACGTATAGTAATATGTTGGTGTATTCTTTATCTGCATCAGATGATGATGATATTCAATACGAAGTGTTATCGCCTGTGGAAGGGTTTGGAGTAACACCTGAGGGAGTAGTAACATACAGTGGAACCTTCAATCACTCTTTGGTACAGTCTTACCATATAAACTGCAAGGCTTTTGATGGGAAATTTCAATCTTTTTTCATGTTGACAGTGAGCATAACTGATATTAATGACCGTCCTGTGATAACACAAACGGAGTATACTTTACAACTTTATGAAAACATACAAGTAGGCTCGTTGTTAATAATCCTTGCTGCTTTCGATCTGGATGTAGGTGACAATGGTAGACTTCGGTTTAGTCTGGAAAATTCAAGCTCAAATGTGGTGATCGTCGATGAAGACTCGGGTTTTGTATACTTAAATGAAGCTTTAAATTACGAAGACACGTCATATGACCAATTCATCGTTAAAGTATTCGACCAAGGTAATGTTCCGCAGGAAGCTTTAACCGTGATTACTATTCATCTATATGTACTAGATGTCAATGAACAAAACCCAATCTTTGGGGAAGAAGTTTACTACTTCAACGTTACAGAAAACCAACACTTCCAGTATCAGTTTGGAGCAACAGACGGTGATCGGTCACAAAGCATCATATACTCGATTCAACATCCCACAGATTTCTTTACTATTAATACCTCGACTGGTGTGGTGACAAGTACTGATAAACTAGATTACGAATTACAGAGAAGGATCGAGTTTGTTGTGGTAGGAATGGATGATGGTATACATCCTCGTATTGGTTATGCTGTTGTTGTAATTGATGTTGAAAATATTGATGACAACAAGCTAGTGTTGGTTTCAAAACAGTTGCATTTCAGTATAGCTGAGGATTGGCCAGTAGGGAGTGTTATTTACAACTTCTATGGATTCGCCAGTGACGAAGATCTGGAATCACTTAAACAAGTCACTTTTTCTGTAGAAGGAGACAACACTGTGTTTAAAATAAACGATGCAAAGTTAATGATTGTCAAGTCTCTTGACTTTGAAAAAGTGGATAATTACCAGTTGACAATTATGGTAGAAGAAACAGATACATCAGTTGCTTCCCCAGTGGAACGGATAGAATTCGTTATTGATGTTACAAATGTGAACGAGTACAATCCAAGTTTTGAAAAGGACAAGTACCATATAACTGTAGAAGAAGATAGTAACTTGCTATTCCAAGTAGTTGCGAGTGATAATGACAAAGGGGAAACTTTCGCTTATAGATTCGTTGAAGATGAACCAATCACTGGTCTGTTTATGATCGATGAAACGACTGGGTGGATTCGAAATAAGTCATTGTTAGACCACGAAATGCACCCTTCGTTGGAGCTGACTGTTGTAGCCACTGATTCAGGCAATCGATCCGGTATTACCACGGTGTATTTGGAAATCATAGACGTGAACGACAACCACCCGTACTTTGAACAGTATCACTATGTGGTCAACATTACACGTTCCACACTATTGTACACAGAAATCGTGAAGATTGAAGCCAATGATCTTGATTCAGACGAAAATGGTTTAATAAATTTTTATCTGGCAGAAAGTGATATCTTTGATATTAGTACGACAACCGGTATCGTTCATTTAGTCCATCTTCTTGATGATGTGAAAGGAGATAGGTCACTTAAACTGCATGTCAATATGTCAGATACTGGTTCACCAAAGCTCTGGACCAATCGGTTAGCTGTAGTTGATGTTCATGTTTTTGATGATAGCACACCAGCTATCAACGGCACGCATATCAGTGTAGATATATCGGAGACAAGCCAAACGAATTTGATAATTGCGAACGTCTCTGGTGAAAATATTCCACCACTTGCAACTTATATCTTAGCCTCCGACTGCTGTCATCAAGGTATGTTTGAACTAGAAGCTAGCACCGGTGTGGTACGAAACAAAATAGCTTTAGATTATGAAGACGGTAATCAACTTTTCTTACTAATAACAGTTCTTGATGAAAATGATCAGCAAATCTCAACTATCACTCTGCAAATTAATATCATCGATGAAAATGACAACCATCCAATCTTAAACGTTATCGACTATATTGAAATAATCTCAATGAATTCCGTTTTCGTGACAAGAATTTTAGCCTCGGATGCGGACTCTGGAAATAACAGTAAGCTATTTTATGAAACAAGCAATTCAGCGTTCAATGTGGATGACATAGGAATTGTGAGTGTACGAAACATTAGTTTGTTAAACACCGTTTCAGAACTATTTTTCACGGTTAGTGTAAGTGATTATGGGCAACCTACTTTGTATTCAGATTCTCCGGCTCGAATATTTCTACGAATAACAGATCGGCAAGCACCTGTCGCTTCATCTTCAGTCTACACCACGTTATTGTTTGAAAACACAACAGTTGGTAGTAACGTGGTAGCTGTGGATGCAACAATACCTAATGGTCATGGTGTTGTTATATTCTCTCTGGATGACACAGAAGAAAATAAATATTTCGCTGTTAACTCATACACTGGCACAATAACTACTAGAAAATTGTTCGATCGAGATACATCTTTTCGACATAAGTTTTATGTTCTCATGAAAAATTCTTTGGAACTTGAAAAAACATCGTATGCTCATGTGGTTGTGGACATTCAGGATATTAATGACAACGAGCCAGTTTTCTTGACACAGTCAAAGGATATCTTTATTGATGAAAGCATTGGTGTGGACCACTTAGTTGCAGTAGTTTCTGCAATCGATCAGGATGAAGGAGTTAACTCGCAGCTCTCGTATGTTATCACATCTGGAAATACAGATAACGATTTTAAGATCAATTCAGTTGGTGAAGTACGCGTAAACAATCGTTTGAGTATCGAACGACGAAATTTTTATTCCTTAATCTTGCAAGCTGAAGATAGTGGAGTACCAAAAAGACTGTCTGAAGTTGTTACATTACGTGTAACAGTTACGGCACCGAAAACTATCGAGGAAACATCTAAAGTAACTGTTCCGATAACTGATTATTTTACGGAGCCGATATATGAAGAATATTTTGTGGATTTGCAAGCAGATTATTCTTCTGATCAGGATTGTAAGTTGAAATTTCTTCAACCTCGATCCCAGGGCATTTTGTACCTTTCTGATTCTTAGGATAGTCGTATCGACTATCCAAAGCATCAGAAAGATACAAAATGCCCTGGGATCGAGGTCAAAATTTCTTTATAATGTATCGTACTTCACAAAACTTTCCAAGTGTATGATATGAAACATGTCTTGGCTAGAGAAGTAACATATTTTACGACAAACTTTCCAAGTGTTATAAACATATCATGTTGTGGTTTCCTGTCTGTTTTTTGTGGTCCAACACCTCTTAAATACTAATTATAATGACTGTCCGCCTCGGAGGCTCCAAGGTGGTTTTTTTTGGTCATATTCGTTATGATGTCATCGTGGTCTGGATAACCTTATCATTTTTAGCCGAAACTAGAACAGGTTTATTAAAGTTAACGTAATCTATTCTAAGTCGGCGTATCTTGGTTAAAAAATTCACTTGCTAAATAGACGGTAAAGCCAAATTTAGTGTCGAGTTAATACCAAATTTGTCAGTTAATGGGTAAATTTGAAAAAAGCCTTTGATATTTTTATGTGACTAACTTTGTGATCTTTATGTAAGTATGACACTGAAAGCTGCAGCTCAAACAGTTCATTGTTTGTTAGAGAAAGTTATGAGCCTATATGTTTCACCGATTGCTTATAGGATTAAGAGACCTTAAGATCTACTGCACGTTTTTCATTTGTTTTTCCATTATTTATTTCCATTAGTGTTGGATATAGGGTAATTTTTAGAAACTAGTACAAAGTAAAATAAAACCGGAGTATATTAATATGCGGATAATGTGTCAAACCGGAGTATATCAATATGCGGAATGTGTATTTGTACTTTTAGTTGGTTATTATGGAACTCTCCCTCGTGCTTCATGGTTCGATGTGAATTACAAAAAAGATGTCAATAAAAACTACATGAGAAAATACTTGGCATATTCTATTCAAGTGGAAGTGAGTAATGCCACCAGTCCCAATGGTGGGGCAAGAAAACGTCGTGAAACTGTAACCAATAAAACACTTATAAAAGATCAAAATGGAAATTATATTGAAAACATTCAGTTTGAAATTGGTACACAGACAGAATGTCCGGAACCCAAAAATAAAAATATCCCTTGCAATGGCCCTGTTGAAGAAGGAAGAAATTACAGGTAGATATATAGCATTAAATATGTGATATGCATTATCATAACAATTGCAGGTCCATTATGCGTAGGCGGATAAAGTATAACCATGAATCAACACAACAGAGTAAAAGCCAGACCTAACATCAGAAAATGTTTAAAAGCAAGACCTAGCATCAGCAAACGTTTAAAAGCCCAGTAACTATTTGCTAAGTGTTAAACAATAAGAGTCTAGTATCTCCCAATGTTAAGTAAAGAATAACAGAAAAGAAAAGTCGGAAGCATCCCTCCAGAGGTGTTCTTCAAAATATCTGTTCGGTAAATATGTAACAAATCTCTAAAATATCAAGC